>CAUYLG010055925.1:0-44094 GCA_963573385.1 Cacajao melanocephalus | reverse complement strand
TTCTGGATATTAGCCCTTTGTCACATGGATAGATTGCAAAAACTTTCTCCGATTCTGTAGGCTGCCTGTTCACTCTGATAATAGTTTCTTTTGCTGTGCAGAAGCTGTTTAGTTTAAATAGATTCCATTTGTCAATTTTGGCTTTTGTTGCAATTGCTTTTGGTGTTTTACTCATGAATTCTTTGCCCATGCCTATGTACTGAATGGTTTTGCCTAGGTTTTCTTCTAGGGTTTTTATGGTTTTAGGTCTTATGTTTAAGTCTTTAATCCATCTTGAGTTAATTTTTAGGTGTAAGGAAGGTATCATTTCAGCTTTCTGCATATGGCTAGACAGTTTTCCCAATACCATTTATTAAAAAGGGAATCCTTTCTCCATCTCTTGTTTTTGTCAGGTTTGTCAAAGATCAGATGGTTGTAGATGTGTGGCATTATTTCTGAGGCCTCTGTTCTGTTCCATTGGTCTATATATCTGTTTTGGTACCAGTACCATGCTGTTTTGTTTACTATATTCTTGTAGTATAGTTTGAAGTCAGGTAGCATGATTTCTCCAGCTTTGTTCTTTTTGCTTAGGATTGTCTTGGCCATATGGGCTCTTTTTTGATTCCATATGAAATTTAAAGTAGTTTTTTCTAATTCAGTGAAGAAAGTCAACGGTAGCATGATGGGGATAGCATTGAACCTATAAGCTACTTTGGGCAGTATGGCCATTTTCACAATACTGATTCTTCCTATCCATGAACATGAATGTTTTTCAATTTGTTTGTGTCCTCTTATTTCCTTGAGCAGTGGTGTGTAGTTCTTGAAGAAGTCCTTCACATCCCTTTTAAGTTGTATTCCCAGGTATTTTCTTCTCTTTGTAGCAATTGTGAATGGGAGTTCACTCATGATTTGGCTCCCTGTCTATTATTGGTGTATAGGAATGCTAGTGATTTTTGCACACTGATTTTGTATCTGAGAGTTTGCTGAAGTTGCTTATCAGCTTAAGGAGATTTGGGGCTAAGACAGTGGGGTTTTCTAAATATACAATCATGTCATCTGCAAACAGAGACAATTTGACTTCTTCTCTTCCTATTTGAATAAGCTTTATTTATTTCTCTTGCCTGATTGCCCTGGCCAGAACTTCCAATACTACGTTGAATAGCAGTGGCGACAGAGGGCATCCTTGTCTTGTGCCAGTTTTTAAAGGGAATGCTTCCAGCTTTTGCCCATTCAGTATGATATTGGCTGTGGGTTTGTCATTAATAGCTCTTATTATTTTGAGATACATTCCATCAATACCTAGTTTATTGAGAGTTTTTAGCATGAAGGGCTGTTGAATTTTATTGAAGGCCTTTTCTGCATCTACTGAGATAATCATGTGGTTTTTGTAACTGGTTCTGTTCATGTGATGGATCATGTTTACTGATTTGCGTATCTTGAACTAGCCTTGCATTATCCCAGGGATGAAGCCAACTTGATTGTGGAGGATAAGCTTTTTGATGTGCTGCTAGATTCAGTTATTGAGGATTTTTGCATTGATGCTCATCAGGGATACTGACCTGAAATTTTCTTTTTTAGTTGAGTCTCTGCCAGGTTTTGGTATCAGGATGATGCTAGCCTCATAAAATGAGTTAGGGAGGAGTCCCTCTTTTTCTATTGTTTGGAATAGTTTCAGAAGGAGTGATACCAGCTCTTCTTTGTACCTCTGGTAGAATTCGGCTGTGAATCTACCTGGTCCTTGGCTTTTTATGGTTGGTAGGCTATTAATTACTGCCTCAATTTCAGAACTTGTTATTGTTTTATTCAGGGATTCGACTTCTTCCTGATTTAGTCTTCAGAGGGTATATGTGTCCAGGAATTTATCCATTTCTTCTAGTTTTGATTTTTTGTTTTGTTTTGAGACAAAGTTTTGCTCTTGCTGTCCCAGTTGGAGTAGAATGGTGCAATCTTGGCTCACTGCAACATCCACCTCTCAGATCGAAGCAATTCTCCTGCCTCCGCCTCCCGGGTAGCTGGGAATACAGGCATGCGCCACCACACCCGACTAATTTTTTGTATTTTTAGTAGAGACACGGTTTCTCCATGTTGGTCAGGCTGGTCTCAAATTTCCAACCTCAGGTGATCGCCCACCTCAGCCTACCAAAGTGCTGGGATTACATGTATGAGCCACCGCATCCAGCCTTCTTATAGATTTTCTAGTTCATTTGCATAGATGAGTTTATAGTATTCTCTGACGGTAGTTTGTATATCTGTGGGATCAGTGGTGATACCTTCTTTATCATATTTATTGTGTCTATTTGATTATTCTCTCTTTTCTTCATTAGTCTGGCTAGCAGTCTATCTATCTTGTCAATCTTTTCAAAAACACAGCTCCTGGATTCACTGATTTTTTGAAGGGTTTTTCATGTCTCTATCTCCTTCAGCTCTGCTCTGATCTTAGTTATTTCTTGTCTTCTGCTAGCTTTTGAATTTGTTTGCTCTTGCTTCTCTAGTTCTCTTAATTGTGATGTTGGGGTGTTGATTTTAGATCTTTCCTGCTTTCTCCTGTGGGCATTTAGTGCTATAAATTTCCCTCTAAACACTGCTTTAGCTGTGTCCCAGAGATTCTGCTATATTGTGTCTTTGTTCTCATTGGTTACAAAGAACTTATTTGTTTCTGCCTTAATTTTGTTATTTACCTAGTAGTCATTCAGAAACAGGTTGTTCAGTTTCCATGTTATTGTGTGGTTTTGAGTGAGTTTCTTAATCCTGATTTCTAATTTGATTGCTCTGTGGTCTGAGAGACTGTTTGTTATGATTTCTGTTCTTCTGCATTTGCTGAAGAGTGTTTTACTTCTAATTATGTGGTTGATTTTAGAGTAAGTGTAATGTGGTACTACTGAGAAGAATGCATATTCTGTTCATTGGGGGTGGAGAGGTCTGTAGATGTCTATTAGGTCCACTTGGTCCAGAGCTAAGTTCAAGTCCTGGATATCCCTGTTAATTTTCTGTCTCCTTGATCTATTATTAACAGTGGGGTGTTAAGGTCGCCCACTTTTATTGTGTGGGAGTCTATACGTCTCTTTGTAGGTCTCTAAGAACTTGCTTTATGAATCTGGGTACTCCTGTATTGGGTGCATATATATTTAGGATCATTAGCTCTTCTTGTTCCATTGATCCCTCTACCATTATGTAATGTCCTTCTTTGTCTTTTTTGATCTTTGTTGGTTTAAAGTCCATGAGAGACTAGGATTGCAACCCATGCTTTTTTTTTCGCTTTCCATTTGCTTGGTAAATATTCCCCATCCCTTTATTTTGAGCCTATGTGTTGTCTCTGCATGTGAGATTGGTCTCCTGAAACACTTCAATGGGTCTTGACTCTTTATCCAATATGCCAGTCTGTGTCTTTTAACTGGGGCATTTAGCCCATTTACATTTAAGGTTAATATTGTTATGTGTGAATATGATCCCGTCATCATGATACTAGCTGGTTATATTGCCTGTTAGTTGATGCAGTTTCTTCATATTGTCAATGGTCTTTACAATTTCGTATGTTTTTGCAGTGGCTGGTACCAGTTTTTCCTTTCCATATTTAGTGCTTCCTTCAGGAGCTCCTGTAAGCCTCTCGTGGTGACAAAATCTCTCAGCATTTGCTTGTCTGTAAAGGATTTTATTTCTCCTTCACTTATGAAGCTTAGTTTTGCTGGATATGCAATTCTGGATTGAAAATTCTTTTTTAAGAATGCTGAATATTGGCCCCCACTCTCTTCTGGCTTGTAGGGTTTCTGCTGAGAGATCTGCTGTGAGTCTGATGGGCTTCCCTTTGTGGGTAACCTGACCTTTCTCTCTGGCTGCCCTTAATACTTTTTCCTTCATTTCAACCTTGGTGAATCTGATGATTATGTGTCTTGGGTTCCTCTTCTCGAGGAGTATCTTTGTGGTGTCCCCCATATTTCTTGAATTTGAATGTTGGCCTATCTTGCTAGGTTGGGAATATTCTCCTGGATAATATCCTGAAGAGTGTTTTCCAACTTGGTTCCATTCTCCCTGTCACTTTCAGGTACACCAATCAAACATACGTTTGATCTTTTCGTATAGTCCGATATTTCTTGGAGGTTTTGTTCAATCCTTTTCATTCTTTTTTTCTCTAATCTTGTCTTCACATTTTATTTCATTAAGTTGATCTTCAATCTCTGATATCCTTTCTTTCGCTTGATCGATTTGGCTACTGGTACTTTGTACACTTCACGAAGTTCTTGTGCTGTGTTTTTCAGCTCCATCAGGTCATTTACGTTCTTCTCTAAACTGATTATTTTAGTTAGCAATTCCTCTAACCTCTTTTCAAGGTTCTTAGCTTCCTTGCATTGGGTTAGAACATGCTCCTTTAGCTTGGAGGAGTTTGTTATTACACACTTTCTGAAGCCTACTTCTGTCAATTTGTCAAACTCATTGTCCATTCAGTTTCATTCTCCTGCTGGCGAGGAGTTATGATCCTTTGGAGGGCAAGAGGCATTCTTCTGGTTTTTGAAACTTTCAGCCTTTTTGTGCTGGTTTTTCCTCATCTTCGTGGATTTCTCTACCTTTGGTCTTTGATGTTGGTGACCTTTGAATGAGGTTTCTGTGTGAACGTCTTTTTTGTTGATGTTGATGCTATTCCTTTCTGTTAGTTTTCCTTCTAACAGTCGGTCCCCTCTGCTGCAGGTCTGCTGGAGTTTGCTGGAGGTCAACTTCAGACCCTGTTTGCCTGGGTATCATCAGTGGAGGCTGCAGAACAGCAAAGATTGCTGCCTGTTCCTTCCTCTGGAAGCTTTGTCCCAGAGGGGCACTCACCAGATGCCAGCTGGAGCTCTCCTGTATGCGGTGTCTGTCGACCCCTCCTGGGAGGTGTCTCCCAGCCAGGAGGCACAGGGGTCAGGGACCCACTTGAGGAGGCAGTCTGTCCCTTAGCAGAGCTCGAGTGCTGTGATGGAAGATCTGCTGCTCTCTTCAGAACCAGCAGGCAGGAACATTTAAGTCTGCTGAAGTTGCACCCACAGCCTCCCCTTCTCCCAGGTGCTCTGTCCCAGGGAGACGAGAGTTTTATCTATCAGCCCCTGACTGGGGCTGCTACCTTTTTTTCAGAGATGCCCTGCCCAGAGAGGAGGAATCCAGAGAGGCAGTCTGGCCATAGTGGCTTTGCCAAGCTATGGTGGGCTTCCACCCAGTTCAAACTTCCTGGTGGCTTTGTTTACACTCTAAGGGGAAAATCACCTACTCAAGCCTCAGTAATGACAGATGCCCCTCCCTCCACCAAGCTCAAATGTCTCCGGTTGACTTCAGACTTCTGTGCTGGCAGCAAGAATTTCAAGCCAGTTGATCTTAGTTTGCTGGGCTCTGTGAGGGTGGGATATGCTGACCTAGACCACTTGGCTCCCTGGTTTCAGCCCCCTTCCCAGGGGAATGAACAGTTCTGTCTCGCTGGCGTTGCAGGCACCACAGGGGTATTAAAAAACCTCCTGCAGCTAGCTCAGTGTCTGCCCAAATGGCCGCCCAATTTTGTGCTTGAAACCCAGGGCCCCCGTGGCGTAGGCATCCGAGGGAATCTACTGGTCTGTGGGTTGCAAAGACCATGGGAAAAGCGTAGTATCTGGGCTGGAATGCACAGTCCCTCACAGCACAGTACCTCACGGCTTCCCTTGGCTAGAGGAGGGAGTTCCCCAATCCCTTGCCCTTCCTGGGTGAGGCAATGCCCCACCCTGCTCCAGCTCGCCCTCTGTGGGCTACACCCACTGTCTAACCAGTCCCAATGACACCCCACCCTGCTCTGGCTTGCCCTCTGTGGGCTGCACCCACTGTCTAACCAGTCCCAATGAAATGAGCTGGGTACCACAGTTGGAAATGCAGAAGTCACCTGCCTTCTGCATTGATCTCGCTGGGAGCTGCAGACCAAAGCTGTTCCTATTCAGCCATCTTGCCAGCCACTCCCCCAAGAAAGCATTTTTATATTAACTCTTCATTGGTCTAAGGATACGTTGGTTACACGACTGAATTAATGAAGTCATATTGGGGGAAAGTACGTGGCATAAACATTATTTTTTATGAGAATCTCAGCTGGAAGATGAGAACAGTTGCCAAGAAATAAAATCTTGCCATTTTTGCACAGTCCAGCTTCCCTGCAATGAGCACAGGCTGCTGGTACAAGAAGTTTGGAAATTAATCAGAAAAGATATCTCTAGTAATACATGCTTTCTTGTTACCATAATAACAGACTGGTAAGAAATTCACTCCCTAAAAACAGCAAGAATGCAAGCTTTTGCCTATCACAGCAAGTTTACACTTACGAGTGCCTCCTGCATTACCGCATCCCATCCCAGTTATTCTGTCCTTGGCATCCTTAATTCCTGTATCGGCTGTCTCATCAGCTGTCTTTCTGGGGCATTAACACAAAAACAGTGATGTTTCCTCAGCATTACTGACTTGCTGTGGCATAATATGGTCATCAGCAGTGACCCTGGCAAACTCGTCAAACTTGCTGCTTCATCATCAACAAATGCTTTCTTACCACAAATTTTTAAAAATGTAATGTTGCATCTCTTCTTAAATTTCTGCAAATGGTCTGATTCCTTCAATTTTCAGTTCATCATAATAGATCTTTGTTTGTTTATGATGAGTATCACTATTAAGTGACATGAGTTCACTACAACACTGATGGATCCACTCTTTGAATATGTGATCAAGATCTTCATTTTTAGCTTTATGCAGTGTATTTCTACATTTTATGCAGTGTATATCTATTTTAACTTCTGTTCATCATTTCAGCACAGAATTTCAATAGCTTATCCTTTTGTTTCTTCAGGTCATATATGGTGGTCATTCCAACACCATATTCTTCTGCAATACACTGCACACTTAACACTGCTGTCCAGTTTCTCCAACAGCTTGTCTTTCTGTGCTATAGATAAATATAAGTGCTTCTTCGTTTTCCTTATCATTATTACCCCACAGAGGCACCTGCAGGCCTTTTTGACATTTTCAACATCTTTACACCACAGAACAGAAAATAACCAAGAAAACACAATAAGTGATGCACATAGGTCTTAGCCCCCTGTGGGGCACTGCAGGAAAACTGTTATTGGTGCATCCAGCCTGGATCCATGCCATTTTATTACCCTCTGTGGGGGTGCTTGTGTTGGGGGAATCTGGGAGTGCAAGGAAAAGATATATCACTGCTAAAGAAGGCAGAAGGAGGTTTTTTTCCCTTGAGAACACTGAATAAACTGTGTAGCGTGCACCTGTGTTTTGACTGCAATCTGCCACATGAAGTCAGGTGTGAAATAGTCCACTTGTGGCACCAGTTAGCATTCAGAAAGCTTCAGATTTTAGAGCATTTCAGATTTCAGATTTTCAGATTAGGGATGATCAAACTGTACTGGTTAAGCAGTATGCTACTCAATTTTTCTTTAATCGCCAAAATTATTGCCTCTACCACATTTTTTAAAACAAGAATAATAACGACTTAATAGTGGCCAGACACTAATGAAATATTCTGAAATGATATAGTTCATAGGGCTAAAATATGGCATTTAGTAAACGCTACAAAAAATTCCAATCCTTCTATTTGGTCATCCTGCCCCTGAATGCTGGTTCTAAGAAAATGGAAGGCTCAGTTAAACTCACAAAGATGCTCACTATAGTAAAATCTAGAATATCAAACCCTGGAAACAGCCTAGATACCCAACAATAAGGGAATAATTTAATAAATTACGCAACAATAATAAAACTATTAAACAGCTCTGAAAATAATTAGGATATTTACAGAAAAACAGAATAATGTTAACGAACATTGATATATGAAGAAAGGATGCTACCAAATAGAGTATGAACTTTTTATTCCAAATATGTTAAAAAAAGTTATTCATGGCCAGGCGCAGTGGCTCCCACCTGTAATCCCAGAACTTTGAGAGGCCAAGGTGGGCGGATCATGAGGTCAGGAGATCAAGACCATCCTGGCCAACATGGTGAAACCCCAACTCTACTAAAATAAAAAATAAATAAAAAATAAAATGAGCCAGGCATGGTGGCACGCACCTATAGTCCTAGCTACTCAGGAGGCTGAGGCAAGGGGAATGGCTTGAACCCACAGGTGAAAGTTGCAGTGAGCCGAGATCACACCACCGCACTCCAGCCTGGTGACAAAGTAAGACTCCGTCTCAAAAAAAAAAAAAAGAACTCTAGCTTTTTCCACCAACAAAATGTAGAAACAATGACCAATGCAGTAGTAATGACTACCCTCACAATGCCCAGATTGTGGTATCTAAGCACCATTTTTCACTAAGAAACCAGCACTCCCACAAGAAATGTCTAATTTCAAGTCTGGGGGAGAAGATGTACAAGATGAACCTGGAATATATCAATATACCAGAAAATAAGGATGCTATTAAAGCCTAATGTAGTTGTGTCAAAAGTACTTAGAAACCAGTTTAAAGAGGCTCCCACTGGAAAGGATGGAACAATTGAGCACTAAAAGACAGACCTGCAATGTACTGATAGGCATCAAAAATCTTAATGATATGGGGAGTGAAAATCTTATTGGCCACTGAACCAATTCATCTGAAAATATATAAATAAAGAGAAATAATCCGGTATTTATCCTGCTTTTCCCATATGAATTGTACCTCAGCGTAAGCAATAGTAATAAAGGAAAGTTCTTTAAGAATTCCAGCTAATAAATGAAAATAAAGATAAAATGCATTTTGCAATAACCAATAAAATAATAGATCTAGGCAAAGATTATCAATAGCTATTAAAATCATTTGGTAACACTTGTATCCTCCAGTCAATGTTAACATCACTAAAGGGAAAACCAGACATTATGTGTCTCTTAAAATGATGCAACAAGGGCCGGGTGCGGTGGCTCACACCTGTAATCCCAGCACTTTGGGAGGCCAAGGTGGACGGATCACGAGGTCAAGAGATCGAGACCATCCTGACCAACATGATGAAACCCCATCTCTACTAAAAAATACCAAAATTAGCTGGGCATGGTGGTGCGCGCCTATAGTCCCAGCTACTTGGGAGGCTGAGGCAGTGAGCCGAGATCGTGCCACTGCACTCCAGCCTGGCACCTGGTGACAGAGCAAGACTCTGTCTCAAAAAAAAAAAAAACAGCTCCAACAAGAAGTAACATTATAAAATATTTGCTCTTCCTATTTCCAAAAACAATCCGACTTGAATCTAATCAAGCTCCTTGATTTAGCAACCAGTTTTATGGAAATGCACAGAACAGGAGAACTTGTTAAACTATACTACAGGGATGAAATCAGTAAAACTCAGACTATGGGAAACTCTCAGGAAAACTTAATTATTTCTTCAATAAGTAAGTTCCAAGGACAAAAGAGAGAGAGAGAAGACCACTAAGCTAAAAGAGACGTAACCACATTAATTAATGCAGTGTGGACCATCACTGCACTTATAAACATGGAGTCACTTACCAAGCTACTGCTAAGACCTCTTCCCCTTTACCACCAGCTACCCCTACAAATATAACCAGAGATGCATCAGCTCTAAACCAGTATGTCTCTAGTTCATAGCAGAAGCAAACACAGAATGCCCTCGTGCCTGAGGTACCCACACAGGAGCTACTACAGAAGCCGTGCAGGCAGAATTGCAAATGTAGTCTGTGTGTTACCATTTCCACCAATATTTGCCTCTTTAAAAAAAAATAAAACTCCTTGATTTCTTAGTACTAATAACATCTAAATTAAATATCTCAAATGGAAAGAAAATAATCACATTGTTTCCTTGAGTATCTATATTTAGAGAGTTTACTTTCACATCCTTCATTCTCTATTAACTTCCAGTGACTTTAAGAGAAATCTCTGAGATGTCACAGCCAGCTCCCCTAAAAATTACTTAAGGCACAAAGAGATGTAGAATGCTAAGAAGGAAAGGAGAAAATGAAGAAAGTCCTAAGTGCCTAAGAGATTCAGAGTCTACCTGGAGAAAATTAAGAATGAAAAACAGAAGCATGGGAATATTCATTTTGCTTGAGGATATTTCACTAGTAACCAAGAGAAATACCTCTCATCCCTAATAGTAACATCTATCTTGCAAGAACACTAATCTTTCCAATATAGTAAAACCAGCAAACTGTCTGATGAGCATTGGCAGAGAAAAACAACTATCAATACATGATATTTTATATTAGTGTTGATATATGAGTCAGTCAGGTGAGGAGTTAGGTGGCCTTTTCGTCTCTCAACCTTCAAATTTTAAAATGGTGAATTTGGGGCCGGGTGTGGTGGCTCATGCCTGTAATCTCAGCATTCTGAGAGGCCAAGGTGGGCAGATCACCTGAGGTCAGAAGTTCGAGACCAGCCTGACCAACATGGAGGAACCCCATCTCTACTAAAAATACAAAATTAGCCAGGCGTGGTGGCACATGCCTATAATCCCAGCTGAAGCAGGACAATCACTTGAACCCAGGAGGTGGAGGCTGTGGTGAGCTGAGATGGCACCATTGCAAAACTCTATCTCAAAAAAAAAATGGTGAATTTGAACATGTTTGTAACCAACATTTTAAACAGATTTTCTGCATAAAAATTATTTTTATATTTAGGCCAGGTGTGGTGGCGTATGCCTGTAATCCCAGCACTTTGGGAGGCTGAAGCGGAAAGATCTCTTGAGGTCAGGAGTTCAAGATCAGTCTGGGCAACATGGCAAAACACCGCCTCTACTAAAAATACAAAAATTAGCCTGGCATGGTGGTACACACCTGTAGTCCCAGCTACTGGGGTGGCTGAGGCAGAATAATTGCTTGAAGAAAGGCAGAGGTTGCAGTGAGCCCAGATCGTGCCACTGCACTCCAGCCTGGGAGATAGAGGGAGACTCTATCTCAAAAAATAGATATATTTCTGTATTTAACAAGACTATATTCTCATTCACTGCTGTACAAATAGAAATGTTGGATTTTTGTTTTTATTAAGGTAACATGAAAGGAAACTTGAAGATTGCTACTTCCTATCATTGATTGAGACATTAAACAGGTATCAGAGCCAGAAAATAATGACAGATGCTCCAGTATCCTACTATAACAGCTGCAGGGTGAAGAAATACTGACTGTATCCATATCTATGTAACCTCTTCCTTGCTAACAGTTACATAAAACATACATCATTAAAGCAATCAAGACACTGTTTTCCTACTTGAGTGCTTGCACTCACTCCTAGTTTATAGAGTATTTCCAAGCCCCCATCTATCTTGAGCTATGTATTATTCACATAAAACTCAATGAAAACACCAAGTACCCTTCTATATTGCTTCAAAGCTCCCTTTGACAAATTATAAATATAGGTATGAATTCTGTAGAATATATGCTTCTCTCTGATCCCTGTCTTAAGATCTACGAACACTGAAAAAAAGGAAATTTCTGACAATATGCTATCTGTTTTTCATATGGGAAGAACAAGGAACACAAAGGTATAAAGAGAAACTAATTTAAGCTAAAATGGAACTAAGATTTCCACATTTCCTTTCCTTTGCCTTTTTTTTTTTTTTTTTTTTGGAGACAGGATCTTGCTCTGTCACTGGGGCTGGAGTGCAGTGGTGCAATTTCGGCTCACTACAATCTTCACCTCCTGGGTCCAAGCGATTCTCCTGCCTCAGCCTCCCAAGTAGCTGGGATTACAGGTACAAGCCACCATGCCCAGCTAATTTTTATATTTTTTTGGTAGAGATGGGGTTTCACCACGTTGGCCAGGCTGGTCTTGAACTCATGATCTCAAGTGATCCACCTACCTCTGCTTCCCAAAGTGCTGGGATTGCAGGTGTGAGCCACCACACCTGGCCTCCTCTGCTATTAAGCAACAATTGTCCTTGAGTTCAGCTCTCAGTTGCTCTTCAGTTAATACTTCTATCATTTATCCACACAGAAAAATTGAGAAGACTGGCAGAGCATGGTGGCTCATGCCTATAATCCCAACACTTTGGGAGGTTGAGGTTGGTGGATTGTCTGAGCTCAGGAGTTCCAGACCAGCCTGGGCAACATGGTGGGACCCCATCTCTACCAAAAATACAAAAAAAAAAATAAAATAGCTGGGCATGGTGGTATGTGGCTATGGTCCCAGCTACTTAGGAGGTTTAGGTGGGAGGATCACTTGAGCCTGTGGGATGGAGGTTGCAATGAGCCAAGATGGCTCCCTCCACTGCACTCCAGCCTAGGTGACAGAGCAAGACCCTGTCTCAACAAAAAGAAAAGAAAAATTTAGGAGACTAAAGAAAAGACAAATGGATATACCTTGAAACCATCTTCTTCCTCCTACTTCTTATCACTTTAAGAGGTTGTGTACTTGATGTTTCCTCTGAAAAACCTAGGTAATATAATTTCAAATTTCTCATTTGAAAATTTCATTATATTAAAGATATTTGTACAGCCCTTTGAAATTTGCTGTGACAAGATTTAACCTACATTTTGTGAATGTTAGCAGCCCAGGTAACTAGGCACTACACATTTGTAAAACAACTTGGGGCAAGCACATTAATATAAGAAAATGGAATAACCTACTATCTCGACATTCTCAAACTGGGGGCAAGGGATGGTAACCTTGTGTCTAACAGTAGGGACCTTCATATCCACAGCAGAAAAACATACCCACCGAGTTTTCTGCAAAATTCCCATATATCAACAGTGACAGAATTAAATGGTGAATCAGCACTCACCTTGTGCTACTGTTGACATGACCACAGATGGTGTAGAGGACACCACAGCTGTTACTGCAACTGTATTAGGAATAGGTGATGGTGTAGAACTGCTGCTGCCACTGCTGCTATTACTGACCAGAGAAGACTGTGAAGCAGTTATAACAACTGGCGGCTTCTGGGTTGTAGAAGCAATGACTGATGTTGGTACAAGCTTAGTGACTGCTGCATAGTTATGGGATTTGGAGAGAATGTTGGGCACGAAGGTTGAACTTGGTGATGTGGTGACTATAATAACCTAAGGAATAAAAAGTAAGTTATTTTTATGTACCTACTATACTACTAATGTATCTAGACTCACAGTTACATACAATTCAAAAACAGCTTATGAAAAACAAAGAAGCAATTCAACAGAGAATATACAGCTAGAAATATATTAAAACTTTACTAGTCATCATCAAAATGTATGTAAAAGCAACAATTTGACAAATCAAATTTTTTTAGAGACAGTATTCAATGCTGTATAAGATACAGCAAAGTAGACATTTCAGTATACTACTTAGGGAGTATAAACTGGCACAATCTTTCTAGAAAGTAATTTAAACATTCATTCATTTATAAATATTTATTGAGCACCTACTATATGCCAGGCATCGTTCTAAATGCTGGAGAATAGAAGAATGAACAAAAGAGACAAAGTTCATACCTTCAAGGAGCTCACATTTTAGTAGTGGTAAAGAAATAAACAGAAAAGTAAGTATATGTCATGTAGAGACAAATAGAAAAGACAAAAAAGTATGGCAGAAGAATAAGAATGATGGGAGCACTGTATGATTTTTTAAAATAATGTATTCAATAAAGACCTCTTGGTAAGGGGACATATGAGCAGAAACCAGAAGGAAGTAGGGATATAAATCATGGTGCTACGTAGAAGACCATTCCATGGCACAGGGAGCAGTAAATACAAAGGCCCCAAAGCAGAAGCCAGCTTAGTATGTTCAAGAAACTTCAAAGATCTAGTGATCGCTCTAGAAATGTATAGGGTACAAAGTAGTGGTGGACAACTGCAGAGAAGTAATGGAGGACTAGATCATGTAAGAGCATGTTGACAGTATATACCCTTTACATGATGTGAAGAAAAAGGTACTTTCTCTCTGTGGTCTTCTGTTCAAAAATCCATAATCATAGTCTAATCATGAGAAGAACATTAAACAAATTCTAATAGTTGGAGTATCTACAAAATACTTGACAAGTACTCCTCAAAACTGTCAAGGTCATCAAAAACAAGGAAAGTCTGAGAAACTTTCACAGTCAATAGGAGTCAAGACGAGCCTAAGGAGAAATGACAACTAAGTATAGTATGGTATCCTGGAACAGAAAAAGACAATAGGTAAAAACCAAGGAAAATGAATAAGCCATGGACTTAATTAACATTAATGCATTAATACTGTTCATTAGCTATAACAAATGTATCACACCAATGTAAAATGTTCAGAATAAAGGATACTTCTCAGGAAGTTGATTAAAAAAAACTGAAACAAAGAGAAAACAGAAAACTGGGTGCAGAGTATATGAGAACTCTCTGTACTGTCTTCTCAATTTTTCTGTAAATCTAAAACTGTTTCAAAAAATAAAGTCCATTTTAAAAAAAATCATTACTCTACCTGCTAGGTAAAAAGTACAGTAGGACGATGAAGGTAGAAACAGGGAGACAAATTAAGAAGCTCCTGTAACAAATCAAGCAGGGATGATGGTGACCAAAGTATTTGTGGTGGAAGAGATAAAAGGTAAACAGATTCTGAATATACTGCAAATGTAAAGCCAACAGGGTTTGCTTGTAGGTTGACATGAAGAATGAAGAAAAAGAGAGGCAGGAAACAGATGACAAGGTTTTGCCAGTATAACTAGAAACTGCAGATGATTTAGCGACAAATCATTCCAGAGAGAATAATATGAAGGAAAGGACCTAGTGTCAGAAGCAGCTTGATAAATTTAAAAATAGAAAGGAAGGCAGTGTAGCAAAAAGCACACGGGGGGGAATAAAAAGCACATAGGGCGAAGAGGAGTTGGAAAAATAAGCGGAGGCTACACCATATGCAGAATTTAGATCTTTATACTAAGTATAATGGAAAGACACAGGAGGACTTTAAGAAGGAAGAAAAACAAAATTTTATGTATATTTTAAAAGATCACTCTAGCTGCTACATGATAATAGGCAAGAGAGGATGCAGTGAGACCAGTTAAACTATTCCATCAGACCAAACAAAAAAGGGTAGAGGCTGCCTGCACTGGAGTGTTAGTAGCAGAAATAAAGAGAAGTGATCAGAGTCAGATTATCTTGAAAAGTAGAGAGAATAGGATTTGTTGATAAATGGAAATGGCAGGGTTAAGGAAAAGAACAGAATCAAGAATAGCTCCTAGCGCTAACATGTATTGGCTTATTGAACTCTCCCTACAATTCAATGACACATATACTATTATTATCCCCATTTTACAAATGAGAACACAAAAATTATTTAGAAGTCTATAGTATCACATTTTTATTCTGGGGTAAGTATAATGATGATATAGTAAAACCCAAAACAGAACAGATTATCTCCTTCCTCTTTAAATGAAATTATTTGTACCTACCTAGAAGAGAAAAACTGCTTTGAAAAATCTAAAGAATTTAAGGGGAAAATTCTTTTTCATTTTTGTATCACTTCTAAAGAAGGCTAGAAGTTAGTCAGTCAAAATTTACTGAATAGGTCTGTACTCAGAACCTACATCTCTAAGAAGCTCTGAGCATAACACTGTTATATACTTTCAGTGTTGCAGATAATTATAAGATATAAGTACTTGTCCATTACATTAAGGAGTCTGTTAATTATCTGAGGCATCAAGAAGGATATATAAGATCAGCAAACACCTATATACAGTTAACCAGCACTTTATAGATAGACTTGATCAGCAAACACCTATATAGCATTACTAGAAAACAACAATCAACCATGATACAAACTGAGAAGTAGACCAATATGGTAAAAAGACCACAAGCTTAAGAGTCAAATGAACCCACACTTAGATCCTGCTGCCACTTACAAATGCCAGGCCCCTGTACAGGTTGAAATCTCTGAGCTCCAATTTTCATCTATAAAATGGGGATAATAATACCTACCTTGCAAAGTCATTACCAGGATTAAACAATATAATGATGTTAAGCATCTAACATAGTGCTAGGCACATAGCAGGTGGTCAATATTTGGTAGTCAACAAATGGTACTTATTAGTAGTGTATTATTACTGAAGGATATCAGTAAAGGCATTATATATCAAATCAATCTGAAAATGTATTTCAATATACTTTGTTTCATTTAAAACTTTTCTTAATCTTTTTCCCAAATTCTGATACCTCTGAGAATCCAAAGAATTCACAGCTACTGCCACAGCCAAAGTATTAGAGTAGTAATGGCAATTAGGGTTCACTTTTGCCATTTCTGAACTAATTATAGTAGCTTCCTGGAGCACAATGCTTATAAGGACTCTGAGGCACAGATGAGGATTCACTAAGGCTTAGCAGAAAAGTATGCCAGTTAATCAGCAATGTCCGTCGTGGGCAAGGGCAAGAGAAGCATTCACATTTGTACCAAATATTTGCAATTTCAGAATTAGAGTATGCATGTAGGCTTCTAACATTAAGAAAAAACTTCAGCAAAATGAATCTAAAGTCTTTAAGAGCATATTTTAGGTTACAGACAAATGATAAAATATATTTTGAGATTTCAGCCTGCAAGATGATTTCTGATCTGAAAAGAAGTTATCCTTCAGTATAGATCCACCTTGGAGGAAACCTACTTGCACTTTAAAGTTACTCATTACAACAGGGGGAAGTATAGGGATTTAAAACCAAGTGAACCAAACAGTGTTTATTCAGGCCATAATTCAAATTACTGACCTTCTAGCACTCACAAAAACTCCTTAAGAGTGCTGGGACTTGCACCCTAAGGACAAAATGAAAAATATCAATCAAGCACATGAAGGCATAAAGCTAAATTCTGCTGCTTTGTTTATATAAGTGCTGCATCAATGTTATATTTAAAATGAAGGCACCACATTAACACAGGTGGAAATGTGACTACCCTGAAAATGTGACCTATTTGAATTTGAATAAAGTCCACAAATTCATAAATAATTATATTTAATATAAAAGTCACTTCACCTACAATAATTCCTAAGTTGCCTTACACAGGATTTGTGACAAATCCAAGGTGAATGCAATAACGGAAACAGTCTTGGACAGATTTCAGAAAAATCCAATTACCCAAGCAAAAAGGAAACAAAAAACTTCAAGAACATTTATTAGTCCTAGCCATATTAGCTTATCCACAAAATAATAAAAGTAATGGCATTGAGTATACACGAAGTAAAAGAGTACAGTTTTACATCTGGAACATAGTAGGTGCTCAGTAAATATTTGTGGAATGAATGAGTCTTATTTTTAATTTAATTTGTTTTAAACATTTGTTTTTTAACCACGGTAAGACAAATCTAAAGATCTAAACCTGAACTCTCATGGTATGGTTCATACATAACTTTGGAGATAAATATGTCCTTTTATATGCATCACAAGTCTGAAAACCTCAACTATTAATTCTCAATTGAAAATTCAGAAGAAAAAAAAATAAAAGTAAATATATGGTAAAGTCAATAACTTAAAGTTCACAAACTTCACTGAGCCCTCATCTACTGTAAGTATTTTTAGCTAAGTTCATCAAAGAAGACTGAAAAGTTAATAATGTTAGGTGACATTTACTGAGCATTCACTGTATGTACTATATTAAGTATTTTCTACGAATCATCTCATTTAATTCTCCCAGTAACTCTAAGAACTACTATGATCATCTTTATTTTATAAAGAAATAGGCTCAAGGGAGGTGGTTATGCCAGTACTGGAACCAGATATATCTATTTGTTCATTAATTAATTTACTCATTCAACAAATATTAATTAGCACTTACTACATGCCAGGTACTATTCTAAATACTAGGGAATACAGTGAAGAATAAGACAAAGTCTCTACCCTTAACAGCTTATAGTCCCTGGGAGAAATAGAAGATAAACAACTTTGCAATATAGTATCAACTAGTTATAAGTATAATGAATAACAATAAAACAGAGTATGGGAATAAAAGGATATGGATGGGAAGTAGATGCGCTTTTAGCTATAGCTTTGCTTTACTATTTCTCAAAAACCAAATTAAGAATAGACAAGAAGGAGGGAAGAGAGAAGAATTACTGAGAAAACAAGATCCAGCAACAATGGCAGTAAAAACATTACAGTAAGTAGACTTAAAAATTCAGGGTATAGCAGACTGATGCCACCTAATATAGGGCCAGCCCAGAAAGCAATAACTATAATAGCATATAAAAAGTGACATTCAGAAAGATTATCTTGGAGTCAACAATAAAAATGTAAAACTTATCTTCAGTATAAAACTTTAAAAGTCATCAAAAATAGTTAATTTCTATATATGAAGGGATATGTTTCAATGAACTGATGAATTCATTTATTTGGAACAGCTCTTTAATCAACAGTGTAAATAAACAAAACACCACATTCCACAAAATACCTGCAAGGGAAGGAACTAACATTTGTTGAATACATACCTTATGTTGCACTTTAAATATCCAGTCTCATTTAATCCTAGTAATAATGTACTAAGAGTGACATCATTCTCATCTTATAAATGAGTAAACAGATTTAGAAAGACTAATTTATTTAGGTCATGCTAGAAGAGCTAGGGTTCCAACCCAGGACTCCTACCTATAAAAATTTTTGTTTGATTTTAATATCATACCATAATTTCTCATCTTCAAACTGAAAATAGAATTATATCCCACAGATCAGCTCATTATCACTTCTAGTTATTAAGAAAATAGTAATTTTTAATATATAATATAATGATACCTTTGCAGGAAACTCAAGGAGGTTCTTTACAGGAAAGTTATCACAGGACTAAAGATTTGAATACAGAATTTACCTCCACTCTTTCCCCAAAATCCCTCTAAAATAGTATGAAGAGATTTTTTTTTTAAAGGGAAAAGGCACATAAACCTATAAGGTCAAAACAAAAAGGAGCCAACAGCTGTAAAGTTTGGAAACTGAAAAACAGACAAATAAGAATGGATTAAGCATATCCAAGAAAGTAAAAACCTAAGGCAGTACACAATAACAAAAAATAAGGCAACCTGCATTAGTGAGCCCCAGAAACACTCAGGAATTGAGAGCACCAGATACTTCTGAAGTGGGGATAAATACGCAACTAAAGAGAGGAAAATTAGTTGAAAATCTGTCTAAGAACCACTTGGATCCCTAGCTACTCTTCCCCGTCCTAAAGGAAGGCTAAGAATTTACTGTCATGAGGGAGATCGACAAAGAAATCTGGCACATCTGATATCAGGCACATCTGAGGGGACAGGTACTATGCTAAAAACAGAGGAGTTAAGTAAAGTGAATATAATGAACGGTGAGCCCACCCAGCCCTTTCCCTCTATTTAACCCCCAAACAAAACACTGCCATCCAGGCTCATAGTACTCAAGGTAGAAGATTGTAATATTTCTAAGCAATCTACCAGTCCAAGAAAAAGCCCTAAAGACAGTGACAAATGGTGGAGGTAAAGGGTTAGTGAATGTTCCTGAACAAATTAGTCCAGCTAGGTCAATTTACAATGAAAGTCACCAGTCAGCATGTCCCACCTATGCACAAAGAGCTTTCTGTCATCTTTTTAATGCCTATGTTTATTCGTAAGCAGACAGCCATACACTTAAGAAAACTAAATAAAATAGATCAAAACAAATAGATAAAAGGAACTTACAGGTAAGAGAGAGAACATGAAAAAAGAAAACATTTTAAAAATTGTCATGAATCTCATTAGATAAGAGAATACAATGCTTCTATGAAAGAGCAGGATGCATTTTTTTAAAGGAACTTTCAGAGTATAAAAATTACTAGAAATTTAAAGCATCAGAGCAAAAATGAAAAATTCTATACATGTAGTGAAAAATAAATGACAAAGAAAATAAGAATACTGAGCATTTACTACGTGCAAGGCTTGAACAATTTTTCATACATTATTTCACGTATTTACACTCAAAAATCCTATATTGTTTCCTCTGCAAATATTATTTCACATATTTACACTCAAAAATCCTATAAAATATTGTTTTCTCTGTTTTATCGATGAAAAAACTTGGGTAGAGAATTTAGTTTTCCCACAGCCACGTAACTAATAAGTGGCAAAAGCTGGGATCTGAATCCAGGAAGTCTAGTTCCAAAATACAGGCTTTCAACCATTACGTTAGAGTAGGAAAACAATGCAAACAAATAAATAATGGCAATGAGAAAGATAAATGGATCAATCCAGGCAGTTCAATAGACAAATGCAGGTGATTCAAAAAGAAAAAACAGACACAAATCAAATAAGTAACTCAAGAAATGTATCAGAATTAAAGGACATGAATATTCAGAATAAAAGGGCCCACTGAGTATACAACCTAATGTATGAAATAAAGACCCATACCAAGGAACATTACCTTGAAATTTCAGAATTCTGAAAGTTACTAAAAGTTTGCAAAGAGTAAAACAGAATCTGAAAGTAGAATGGCACTGAGCTTCCCAAAAGCAATACTGGAAGCTAGAAGCCAACAGAGCAACAAGATCTTCAAAAATTCACAGGGAAGATGACTTCCAACCTAGAATACTTTTCCTAGTTTAACCATAAAAAAAGTGGGAAGGTGGAATAAAGAAATTTGCAGTCTGCCATGCAAGGTCTCCCAAAATTTACTTTCCATCTCCCCATACAACAGGTAGCTACTGGAGGATATGCTCCAGCAAAATGAGCAAAGAAACTAACAAAGAAGATCAGAATGTTGGTTAAGGGGAGATCTCAGAAATACAGGTGTGCAAACAAGCCTAGAGAGCCATCAGGGTCCATCCAGATCAGTGTGGCAAGACAAAGGGGTCTAAAAACATGAAACTGACAGAATACTGATGACTTCAACATATTTAGAGACGAGTTTAGGAATGAATTAATAATAGCGTATGAAGAATTTAAAAAGAAGATAACAAAAATTATTCAATTAATTATATCCTTCCTTTCTTCTATGAAACACCTGACAACTTTACTACTTTGGCAAATTAAAATCTGAGTTCCTAAAGGGAAAGTCATACAAATATAGGTTAAATTTTTTTTCTATTTTCATTTTTTTCCAAATAGGATTACAACTATAAAATAGAGCAAAATTCTTAGAAGAGATAGGCTAGCTGTGTCCTATTAGGCAAGTCATTTAACATCACAAAGCCTCATCTGCAAAAGTGAAATAGTAATACCTATCCCAAAGCCTTATCTGGAGAATTAAACAAAGTAAAAGATGTGAACATCCCCAGCATAATGCCAAGCACATAGTAAGCACTCAGTGCATGTTTATTAAATCTGAATCATACTGTCTGAAAGAAATAATTGGCAGGCAAAGACTCCCTCCACCACATACCTTCTGTGTCGTTGTGTTTGTTGTCTGTGTTGACGGTTTAGTGAAGGTTATTTTCACAGGAGACATGTGAGGTGGTAAGGAGTTGGCAATGCTCTGCATGATGTTGCTCATCTTGGGACTACCACTCACAGGCACAGTGATCGTCTTTGAGACTGGAACAACAGCCTTTGGAACTTCCTTTAGAACAACAGGAGAGGAGCTGGAAGAGTTTGTTCGCCTTCGTTTTCTGGGTTTTTCGTCTTCATCTGAACAGCTTACACCTGAAGGGCAATGACAATACTGCTATATGTATACCAAGCTAATGTTGAATTTTACACTTTATTTTTGAAATCTTTATATCATCCTTGACCTCTCTCTGTATTAAGCTGTTTGCCAGTAAGTCCTATCAACCCTCCCTCAGAGAAGTGGTCTCTGAATGCCTTCACTCCTTTCTTTTTTTTTTTTTTTTAAGATGGAGTCTTACTCTGTCACCCAGGCTGGAGTGCAGTGGCATGATCTCATCTCACTGTGACCTCCACCACCCAGGTTCAAGCGATTCTCCTGCTTCTGCCTCCCAAGTAGCTGGGATTACATGCACCTGCCACCATGCCCAGCTAAATTTTGTATTTTTAGTAGAGACGGGGTTTCACCATGTTAGCCAAGCTGCTCTTGAACTCCTGACCTAAGGTGATCTGCCCACCTTGGTCTCCCAAAGTGCTGGGATTACAGGCATATGCCACCGCGCCCAGCTTTCCCTCTTTTCTTTAAACCTATGATGGCCATGTCAGGCCTTCTTATCTCCTGCCTGTATCTTAGCAAAAACCACCTAAAAGATGTCCATGCTTCCAGTCTGTCCACTTCTATCTACCCTCCATCCCATTACTAGTTAAAAATTTCACATCTAATCATGCCTATGCACTGCCTAAAATCCTTTAGTGGTTTTTTATATACCTACAAGATGAGACACAAAATCATTACCATATGATTCAAGACTCCATATCTTTCCAAGAACACAATACCTGCCACATCCAACCCTGTGTACTCCTATAATCTTGGGATTCTGAACTGCTCACCATTCCCTAAAGACACCTTAACCACATTCTATCCATCTCTGAGTATACATATACTACTGTTCCTTGAGGAATATCATCTACTATCAATGACCTCTTCATCATTCTACAATCATCATCTTACAAGCCATCTCCTCACTGAAACGTTCCCTGACTCCTCTAAGCAAAGCTAATCCACCTCTCCCCTAAGCTGTACCACTTACCACATGGCAATGTGATTGTCAACGCATCTCCCATTAGTAAGGGGCTCCCAGAGGGCAATGACTAAGTCTTATTGGTTTGTTTCCCCAGTATAATGCCTTGCACATACAAAGTTAGGTAAATAAATGATTATATCCCAAACTAATCCTGTTGGTATGACTTCTGAACATAAAGAAATAAATCTTCCTGTTACTTAAAACTACATACTATGTGAAACAGTTTCTTCATGTTTGAAATGCACTTTCAGTATTTTATTTATTTATTTATTTAAGAGACGGAGTCTCACACTGTCACCCAGGCTGGAGTGCAGTGGCAGGATCTCAGTTTACTGTAGCCTCGGTCTTCCAGGTTCAAGTGATTCTCCTGCCTCAGCCTCCCAAGTAGCTGGGATTACAGGTGCCTGCCACCACACCTGGCTAATGTTTTGTATTTTTAGTAGAGACAGGATTTTATCATGTTGGCAAGGCTGGTCTCAAACTTCTGACCTCAGGTGATCCGCTCGCCTCAGCCTCCCAAAAGTCCTGGGATTACAGGCATAAGCCTGGCCTATTTATTTATTTATTTATTTATTATGGAGTTTTGCTCTGTTGCCCAGGCTGGAGTGCAGTGGCGCGATCTTGGGTTCCCAGGTTCAAGCGATTCTCCGTCTCCCGGGTTCAAGCGATTCTCCTGCCTCAGCCTCCCAAGTAGCTGAGATTACAGGCGCCCACCATGACATCTGACTAGTTTTCGTATTTTTAGTAGAGACAGGGTTTCACTATGTTGGCCAGGCTGGTCTCAAATACCTGACTTCAAGTGATCCGCCCACCTCAGCCTCTCAAAGTACTGGGGTTACAGGCATAAGCCACCACATCTAGCTCCAGCCTAGTATTTTGAAAATGATCAGAAAGTAGGTCTCTACAGTTATTTTAAAAGACCACCTTGGCTAAATCTGCAGAAATCAGATACAAATTTAATTAATAGTCTGAGATTCTGAGTTTTTTCTTTATGAACTAAAGCCTCAATTGTCTTTGCAGACTTCCTAAAAATCAAGTAAGAAACATAAAACATAGCAACTTAATGTAGGAAATCTCTGCAGAGCAGACATCAACAATTATATAGCATGATTCATGAAATTAATAATAAAATATTACCCCTACACCTTCAATTTTTTAACTCTAATTTAAACAGGGGTGACAAAGACCTAGAATCATTCCTGTCTAAAACAGCAAACTTTACCTCAAAATTACAAATAAATCAAGTTTATAACTATACTGAGAAAAATGAAAATCAAATATTAATGGCCTCCGGTTGACAGGAAAAACAAAGGCAAAAAATAAAATTCAAAAAGACTAGCTTCCTCAGTTTCTGTCTCTCACTTCCTCTCTCACCATGGGATCTCTTTGCATACACCTGCTCCCTTTCTACTTTCTGCCATGAGTTGAAGCAGCATAAGATCCTCACCCAAACTTGGATTTTCCAACCAGCAGACTCATGAGCTAAATCAACCCTTTTTCTTTTTCCTTTTTTTTTTCTTTTTTTCTTTTTTTTTTTTAAGACAGTCTTGCTCTGTCGCCCAGGCTGGAGTGCAGTGGTGCAATCTCGGTTCACTGCAACCTCCGCCTCCCAGATTCAAGCAATTCTCCTGCCTCAGCCTCCCAAGTAGCTGGGACTACAGGCACGCGCCAGCATGCCCAGCTAATTTTTCTTTTGTATTTTCAGTAGAGACAGGGTTTCGTCACATTGGCCAGGCTGGTTTCGAACTCCTGACCTCAGACGATCCGCCCACCTCAGGCTCCCAAAGTGCTATAATTACAGGCATGAACTACTGCACCGGGCTCCTTTTCTTTATAAATTAAAAAAATAAAAATAAATAGAAAGCAACATTGTCATAACAGAAATTAAAAACAAAAAGATGGGAGAAAAAACAAACAAACAATGAACTGGAAACCAAACTGCTTCACATAGGGTAGAATCAAGGAATTAAAAAGTGCAAATAAAAGAAACTTCAAAAATTACGGTCAATTAGAAATAACGATAGGATCTCTAGAATGTTTCACTGAATCTAACAGTTGGATAATACATTATATAAAATAATCTAAGAAAATACTAAAAAGATTAAAATTATAGGAGAAATACTGAATAAATCACATATGCACATTCCTTCAGTTTCTATTCACAACATTCGTATTTCATGACAATCAAAAAAGTGAATTCTTAAGGCCAGCGCTGTTCAAAGGCAGATTACCCACAGAGAACAAAAATGACAAGCACATCTCAAATCCCAGAACTGATTAAAAAAACAATATATACCTAGTCACATGTAAAGAAAGGAATTCTTTAGAATCTTCAAAAACTAACCCTGCTAACAGCTAGTGGACCAGTGATTTAATCCAGGAAGGCAGGTCTAATCAGAGCCTAGACTGCAGCATTTAGCCAAGACGGCCCTGATAACACTGAGAGTATCACTTACTTTTGACATAAACAGTACTTCCACTTGGCAAGACAACTACATTGGAGGCAGGACTGGCAGGTCTTGGAGACTTAACCGTTGCTATGCTGCCACTTGGAACAGGGGTAGAGGTTGGGGTTGACGTGGTACTTGTGTAGGAATAGCAAACCACTACTGAAGGAACGATAAAAAAGTTTGCTGTTAACTTTCACCAAAACTGTCCAGGCATAGAGAAAAATTATTTTTACTGCAGGCCAATTTTAACATTATTATGTGATCAGAAGTTAGAGGCCAGTACTAGGTATTAGGTCCACAGGTTAAAAGGCATTAATAATCTTTCCTGAAAATTATCACTTAAACAGATTTTTTCCCAAGTATTTAACAGTTTTTCTACAGGTGACATTGCCAATGGAGAAAAACACAGTTACAAAGAAATAAAGTTTAAAATTACACTGAGAAAAATGAAAATAATTTTCACACATGGCAGGAGCTGGACAACAGGCACTTACTTGTATTCCCTTTTAATACTAATAGCAGCATCAAGGATGGGTGGATAATTTTTTCCCTAACCTTAGCAATTTCCTACGTGGCCACTAGGGAAGAATCAAGGTAACGTTCTTTTCTATGTATCAACTCATTAGTCATTGCCATCCAAGCAGCACAACAACTCAACTAAAATAATGACAACATCATATTTCAACCTATCATTCAATTAAGGGATACAGCTCAACAACAATAAGAATAGGTTATAGGCACCATTTACTGAGTACCACGCTAAATCCTTTCCATACATCTTCACTCATTCTCACAATACTGCATTCTTATTTTAAAGATGAGGAACCCAAGGCTCACAGAAGCTAAAACTTGCTGGAGGTCACACGGCTAGGAAATGACAAACTAAGATTCAAACATATATTTGACTAGTGGAAACTCTATATTCTTTCCACTCTACCTGAGAGTTGGTAGATGGAGGAACTCAATGGAGGCCAAGTTTGTACACTGTCTTCCTCCAAATATACCTTTCCTCAGCCTAAAACAGAGCCTCGCATGAATAAAAAGAGTGTTTTACTTACTCTGTTCCACAGCCATTGCTAGGCAAGCAAAGACAATTCCCCAGAGTAATCTGACAAATGCACTGTTTTTAGAGTCATTGTCATGCAACATGAAACTAAACTACTTGAGTCAATCCAAATACACTCTCTCAAATTTAATATTACTTTTGGTGGCCTCTGGAGAATTGAAGAATTTCTAAAGCATGTGTATTTACTAGATAAATAATGATAAGAAAGCCCTTCTACTGGGGAATGGATTCAGCACATTGACCAAAACAAAGTTGTAGCATGTATCACTGATTCCAGAAAATGAAAACAGAGCTTTATTTTCCAAAGCTATCAGTTCAGAATTATTTTTTAGCAGCTAAATGACTTCTGTAACCTTATTTATTTTCTAATGTCATCCATTAAGGCCTTCTATTCATTTTTAAGAAGACATACTGATATCAAAAATCCATTCCGAGGTTTTTGCAATTTTGATGATTAACATAATTCACACCCTTGACAAAAGGAAGACTTAAATTTTGTCCGAGACTAAAAACCCAGCAGTCTAGTTTCAGAATTAGAGTTTCCTACTATATTTCATAACCTTTAAACACTAGCATCAAAGTAGATGAAAAATAAGACAACTTTCCTTGAAATTTTCTTGAAGATTCTAAGGAAAGTAATATCTAACACAGGCATATTTTTCCACTCACCTTCCTTGCTTCCTGTTTCTGCAGGCACTGGAAGAGATGCATTGTGCTGGACAGCTGCATTAGCAACAGCATTAGCTGTTACAGTAAAGGCGGTTTGGGGAACGAGCCGGGGCATCAGTGGTACCAACCGACGACCTTCAATGGACCATTCTGAAGAGCTATTAGGTCCAGACATACTAAATAAAAAAGAAAGTGCTGCTACAAGGGTTTTCAATCATTAAAAACAAATCAAACATATTTTCTCAAACATATGTAACTTTTTAAATTATAAAAAGTGCCCTGAGTGGATAGGAGAGGCTTTATTTTAAGCAAGCAAGATCAAAATTATGAATTAGAATTCAAGGAATGACACACACTTAGGTTCTTACACAGTTTATTCTAAATCTAAATCTTATCGTGAATATAACTGAAACTATAAAAAATCTTCCTATGCCTTCTAAATAAATATCAGTTTTGGTTTCATTAATTTAAATCTGCTATCACTAATGAAAACTAGTATTTCTACTAATTTTTATAACTTAATTTTATAATTAACACAAGAAAGTAAAAAGCACTTACAATTTTAAAAGTCAGATTTTCCTTAACAATTAAGGATGAAGTTCACTGAATCTTTTTAAAATTATCTAACTGCCTGCATGGCCAGAGGTTCTGAGGCTTTCAAACAAGGGAAACTGAGGCAGTAAACGAGGGAGACTAGAAAAGAATGGGAGAGTGCTGTATATATAACCATACGTGTCACTGATAACGTATTGTTATTATCCTTCCTATTAAAAATAGACTAGATCTAAGGACACTAGAAGAAACCCACCATTATTATTATTTATTTATACAACCCTTCACTCTAAGAAGGAATTAAGACAGTTGAACTCTTTAAGTAAACACCACTCTCAGTTTCTCTACCCTAAATTCCTTGAGCAAATTTTGCCCCAAGAATCCAATAAGAGGTTGAAATATCAAAAGGCAGTTGTATCACTTCTCTTGACTTGGCTCCATGAAAGACCCTGACCAATGATTAGTGCTGAAGTTTAAAATTCACTCAGAAATAATCAATCTCTTCACTAAATCAGAAATATTTCTGCATTTGAAACCATAGGTTCTTCAAACTAACTTGGAGTTTATGACTCTGTATGTCCACCTATTCTCAGATTTAGATAAGAGTACACAAAAGCCCTTGTTAGTGGGCAGGGGAGTAACAATGATAATGATAGTAATGATGACAGTTATCATTAAGCACTTACGTCAAGGATTGTTCTAAACATATGACATGTATTAACTCCTCAATCCTATGAATTTGGTAGTATTATTACCTCCGTTTTACAGATGAGGAAACTGAGTCAGAGAGGTCAAATAACTTGCCTAAGTTCACACAAATAATAAATGTCTCCTCCAACAAGCATAATCATACAACTGAAATTATTTGACAGATAAGTAGAAAGTACAAAATTTTTCAAATGGGTTTTGCCTTTGATGTATACCAATTGGATACTGGTGTCGAATTACCACCAACTTTCATTGAATGGAATAAATCACTTTTACAATTTAAGGATTTAAGTTTAGTTCAGAAAGGAATTTCTAAGAGCTGATGAAGCCAACTGGGTTACTGTGGAAAATGTGTAAATTCTCTTATGGTTTAACACAGTCCTACCTAAGACAAAGGAAAGGAGAATTCCTAAAACTTCAGTACCACTCACAAATTTGTTATTACATAATCCCCAAGTTGATGCTAGTTTTGAAACAAAGAATGGTACCAACAAGAAAGAGGCAGAAAAGGCTGTTAGAAGAAAAAATTCTAAAAGCTATTCAGCATTTTCTTGGCTTACTTCTATTTTGCTGCTTTTTAGAATATCACTAATAAGCTTGCTTAATGAGGATTTACTACACAAATTAAGTGATATCTACACTTACCTGGTGCATTTATTAAGTGGTGGCAGAAATTATGGAAGATTAATAATTTGAAGTACATGAGCATATGCTACTGAAAAGACAAAACTTGCAGTGCAAAAGACACAACTGCAACTTTTAGAAAGATCTATAAATCTTCCAAATTTCTACTCATGCAAACATGCTCCAACTTTGAGTGAAAAATTAAGCATCATGTTAGAATTAGATCAGAAATTCCTATTTGCTTAGAAATGAAGATGCAAGTGTAAATATGCATTAATTGCACAAGTCATCTAAACTAGATTTTATAGACTAAACATCTTCCTGGAGGGCTTCACTGGGATATAGATCTTAATGTGAGTATAAGAATGTCTCTCTATTTATACTAAGTACAACAGGAGAAATCTTGTTCCAGTCCCTTTTCTGAGAAATCTAAGATTATACTAATGAAACTACCTTTTGGTATATAAGGCACCAGTAAGAAATTCTCATCTTCACACAGAAACTGACGCAGTATCCTGTGAACGTTTGACTGATTGAGGAAAGGGTTAAGAGAGCAGAAATTCCAAATAGTCACTTTCTCCTAAATCTAGAGACAACATGGGCAAGAGTGGGCCAATTAAAAAATCCAAAGCTCCTTGACATCCAAGGCATTAAAACTGTAAAATACTGACATAACTAAAAACTGAATTAAGAGTATCAAACTACTTAATAAGTGGCCTGGTGCCAAACAATAAACACGTGTTATGTTTCAAGCCACAAGAAAAGCTTTTCTTTGATCCCAGATACCCCACTCCTTTTGTTTCCTCCTTCTTTGTGCTCAACCTTCTCAGCTTTCTCATCACCTTTCAACCACATTCCTTCTGGCCTAAACTGCTATTTTGAGTGGGGGGAGGGGAGAGAAGAAGAAAGGGAATGCAGTCAGTTCAGATGCATTCCTTTAGTTGTTTTTCTAGGCTCAGAGTATGAAGCCCTCCTATAGATAATCTCTGGAACTAGGCTCTGTTGCTACTTCTGAGGGAGAGAGGCAGAGGAGATGGAAAGAATGAGAGATCTATTCCTTCCTCACCAATCCCCACTCACCGACCTGAGCTCAACAAGTAAATAAAACATCTGCTTCAACTAAAACAATAATACAAAATATTAAAACAAGAATACAGAAAAACCTAAGAAGCTCAAAATTATGCACTGAAGTAAACTCTTTTCAAAAAATGAAATTTATGTATTAAAGAAATCAGAAAGGAGAGAAAAAAGAGGAAACACAGGCAGATAAAAGCCAACTCTCAATTATCCATGCTAATGGAGAGAGGAGGGAAAGGGAGAGGTCAAATAGATTAAAGAAACTCATATGTTATCCAAAAATATTTTGGCAAATACTTGTAAATTCTTCTACCAAACCTTTTCCAGGATAACTAACAAGTAGTAAAATGACTAATTAAAATTTTCACCTCCTCTCCCTTCCCACCCTCTGACTAGAGGTACTCCCAAGCAGCAAAATGGCTAAAGGGTGGGCAGTATTAGGAGGGGGAGGAGGGGAAGAAAAGGAAAAGCAAGGGGCAAGGTTAATTCATAAATGGAATAATGTGCCCCTGAATAATTGAGAGCTTCAATTTGGAAATAAATACAAGAAAAAGCCTGAAATAATAATAACCTATTTGCATACCTGTAACTTGGTCTTTCACCCAAATATAAGGATAAATTCATTCTTTAAAGGGGAAAAAAGGAAAAGGAGACTAAATAAATGTTATCCTTTAAGTATGAAACTGATGCATCAACTTACAACTAGTCGCCCCACAATAGCATTCCAATGTTTCTACAGTACTAATTCATTTCTAAGTGCCTCTGAATGCAAGCTAAGGTTTACTACTTTACCATCTAGCACATAAATTTCCTATTACAGTTCTCAAATTAGAATCTAGGCTCAGTTACCATTATTTCTAGAACACCCCAATTCCAAAGCTTACAGCAAATTAAAAAAGGAACACATTAATTAATATTTGAGTGTTTCAACCATGTTAGCCTGGCAACTAGGTTACTAAATGTCTCTAATGGAAAATTTCCAAATGTCTACAGTGCATACCTACCACTGAAGAATCTCAAAATTCCAGAAAAAACAGCTCAACTTTCAAACTATGCTGTTGAAAAGGTAGCACCCCATTTTATGTTAAGTAAAATGAGGGACAGTGAAGCACAACATGAAGCTCTTTGGGGTCAATTCAAATATTGCCAATTGGTTTAAATACAATGTTTAAGTTATCACATTATGGAAATGCACTGAATTTTTCCCTTTAGTTTTATTTCACACTATAAAACATAAAAATAAAAAACAAATGAATTATACTATAACATATTTTATGAAATGTTTTATCATCTTGTATAAACATTTAAAGGCTAATTGCTGTTCCTCTGTATTCTTTAGGAGGCACTGACTCCATACATACTCAATTAAGGCTGGATCCTTGCCTTCAATCCTCTACCACCCTCCACCCCACCTCTCAAATAGTTATAATGATCAGAAAACAATTTGGTAAGAATCTTTTATTGTTTTATTTCGTTGGCTTTTTAAAAATAAATTTAGGGATGTTATATTCATATTTCTTAAAGACAGAACACAAATTTTACATTTTTTTCTGAATCTCAAAATACATGAAATAATGAGTCAGATATCAAAAGAGTTACAATGCCTATTTATAAGATAATAACATATCAAATATCATTACAAAGAACTTCTAAGGGGCTTTCAATACTTCAATTTTAGGGGTCACAATACTTTGTTACTGAACTTGGCTTCAAAAAAGCGAATCATCTGCTAAATTGAGGTGATTTTTAGTTAGACAGAGATTACACTGTAACAGGATTTGACCTGAGTACTTAAAGCTTGCCTAACCAAATGCGAAAAATATATAACCAACTGAATAAACAGTTAACATCACTTTAAATACTATGATCAGGATCCCTGAGTATACAGATACTTAAAAGACTCAGGAACCTGCTACGCAATAGGAAGACTGTTTCAAAACTATGTTATACTATGTCATAAAAAATCAGGGATGGTATGACTAATGGCTTACTTATGTGCAATTGTTGTTAACCGTTCATCGTTTACTGCTCTCCGAACTTCAGCACGGTGACGTTCTGTTGAGATGCTATGAAGAAAAATAGCCATTATAGAACTCTGCCAAGCAGGCAGCTCTTTTCTATACTTTCATTAATGTTTAAGTCAACATTTTTTGGGGAGAAGGGGAACAAGATTGCTTTGTGAAAAAATATAGATAGGACTCTAATATATATCTTCAAATGCTTTAACGTCTTAGAAAAAGATTCATACTAATTCTGTGTAACTGCAAAAAGAATTAGTTGCAAATTAGAAATCACAGGAAGACAAATTCAGCCTGATGTCAAGGTATTACTTCCAAATCTCAGAAATGTCAGACAATGGATGAGAATAGCAGAGCTTCCTGCTATCTAAACATGCACATGCTGAATGACTTCCTAATCATGACTGCTAAGAGGATTTTCATCACTTAGAAAAAAGTCTTCCAAGGTCTTTTCTAAAGCTTAGAAGTCTATAATTTTATGATCAGTGAATATAATAAAGAAATGCAAGTGGCAAAATACTCTTTCCTGTGGCTGCATGCTATACAACCTAACAACAGGGTAATATTCCTTTATTACTCAACACTACAGCTGCGTATCTGCTACATTATGTAATGTTACCAATGGTAAAAATATGCTTATATTAATCCTGATTAAACACATGTAAAGTTAATAGTAAACAACTTTTTAAAAGGTTACACCCACTCCATTCATAAATACTCAATAAAATGAATACCACTCTTCAAATTGTATTCTGTACTACTTAAAGCTAAATCTATGGACCAAAATATGTAAGGGGCTAGAAAACAGAATTTACAAGAAATATAAACAACAAACAAATACAAATTGTTAACTATGAAAACAGTAAGATTGAGAATTTGGCTTAATATCATCCCTATGTTAATGTTAATTAAGTAACAGGAAGAGTCTCTTCCATATTTTCACTTAAAAAGACTATGTTTAAGGCAATGACCACATATCACTACCCATTTATGTAAATTAAGGCATCTTCCTCACATCACCTCTTCCCTCCAACAAATGCCACTCTAGGTCGCCATATCCAGTTACTGCCAGCTCCTTTTCCCAGGTGGGCCAAAAGTAAGATAATTTGCCTTCAACTCTTTCTGAAGAGTTTGCACGCTCTTCATTCTGGATTATATTCATTCTGGATTATACAATAATTGGTAAGTTACACAATTTTCTGTAACAGAGCACACAACTGGGATGGATCTCTCAGCACCAATAATCTGAATACCTCTGTTCTTCAACTTAATTTGACAGTTACTTAATTTGAGAGTGATAGGTAATAAAATCCCTCCAAATGAAATTTCTAGAGTCACGTCTCACAAACGTTTATGATAATTTACCTAAGAACTTTTGATAGTTCTCCAAGAAGATCTTTCTTTTCCTTGGTGAGATCCCCCTGTGCCCGAAGTGCACTGATAACTCCAGCATATGCCTCCAATTCTGGAAGAAGAAAATTATTTTGTCAAGATAGGCATTTAATATTTTAATATTATGGCTATGTATAGTGAAACTTCAGGGCAAAAAAACTAAAAATAATCAAATGCAAATACTGTTTTAAATTCCTTTCAAAAATTTTATCTATAACATTAAAATGTGGCTTTTATAATTTTATGTCATTTTGTTTTCCATTGCCTCACAGAAGTCAAGTATATAAAACATTTAAGTAGAAAAACCTAACAGTATTTTGTTTCACACATTATTATTGAAAAACACATAACACACACGATACCAACAACTGGGAATAGGCACCAAGTGATGTGATAAGGCTGAGAAGTTTTCAGCATTACATAAAAGTACCCTCATTAATCAACTCTTAAAATAATTCTTTAGGCCTACCTAAGAATTCAAACTATATTCTACCTCCCTCCTGTATAGTTGAAAGTACTGTAAGTACTGTGCAATGGAAAAAATATTAGAACAAAATATTCTGGCTCCAGCACTGCCACTTACTAGTTGTGTGACATTCAACAAGTCTTTTTTCATCTCTGAACCTGTTTCCTTACCTAGAAGGGACTTTGTAGGTACCCTCCAGAAGTAAGATCCTCTGTATCTATAAAAACTATCAACAAAATGACTCACTGGGAAACACAGACATGAAATGCTCTTACAGCAACTAGGTCATAATATACTAAATCCTAATACCAGAGATCTTCATTTCACTCTTTCCACAGAAATAACCATTAAGAAATAAAATGGTCAGTCCCCAGGACTGGTTAAAATATAAAACCAAAAGTCCCCAATGGCCTCCAATAAACTATACATGCCTCTCAGTGAGCCCTTGGGTGCTACCCTTGTATAGTACCCTCCTACACTACCTCTAGTCTTGGCAACGACTTCCTTTGGCCAAGGGAACAACAGCAAACATAAGCTTGCTAAGTACTTGCACACAGGGCCTTGCTCTTTGGAAACTTTGAGATCACCAAGCTGTGAAGAAGCCGGGTGTGGCAGCTCACATCTGTAATCCCAGCACTTTGGGAGGCCAAGGCGGGCAGATCACAAGGTCAGGAGTTCAAGACCAGCCTGGCCAACATGGTGAAACCCCGTCTCTATTAAAAATACAAAAATTAGCCAGGCGTGGTTGTGGGCACCTGTAGTCCCAGCTACTCGGGAGGCTGAGGCAGGAGAATCACTTGAACCCGGGAGGCGGAGGTTGCAGTGAGCCGAGATCGCGCCATTGCACTCTAGCCTAGGTGACAGAGTGAGACTCTGTCTCAAAAAAAATAATAAAATAAAATAAAGGAAAAGAAAGAAAAGCCACATGAAGAGGGAGGCCAGCTACCTCAGCTGAGTCTCGTCCCCAGATAAGCTACCACTAAACACCTGAAAGAACTCAGACAAGGCCAGCAACCCACAGAACGGCAAGAAATAATAAAAGTTACTGTTTTCAACCATTAACTATGAAACTATCTGAGCAAACCAGACTTGTGGGAAATAAATGTCCAAACTAGAGTTGTCTTCATAGTCAAGTTGTTACGAGTATTTGCTATTTGCCAACATCTGACACATAAGAGAAATTTTAAAAATGTGAGCCAAATAATGAACAAGTGCTCACAGACTAGGTACTATACCAATAATAAACCAGTAGTCTCATTCAGTTGATATTATTCACAGTTCTGTCAAAAATAAGCTTTATGTAGAAGACTGGGCTGGGCTGCCTACATCAAATATAATTTTTACATTAAATAGAAATATCTGGCCAGGGCCAGGCATGGTGGCTCAGACCTGTAATCCCAGCACTCTGGAAGGCCAAGGTGGGCAGATCGCTCAAGTCCAAGAGTTCCAGACCAGTCTGGGCAACATGGTAAAACCCTGGCTGTACAAAAAATACAAAAAATTAGCTGGGTGTGGTGGTGTACATCTGTAGTCCCAGCTACTCAGGAGGCTGATGTGGGAGGATCACTTGAGCCTAGGAAGTCAAGGATGCAGTGAGCTATGATCATGTCATTGTACTCCAGCCTGGGCAACTGAGCGAGAACCTATCTTAAAAAAAAAAAAAAAAAAAAAAAAAGTCTGGCCATGCGCCACGGCTCACACCTGTAATCCCAGCTCTTTCGGAGGCCAAGGCAGGAGGATTGCTTGAGCTCAGTTCAAGATCAGCCTGGGCAACATGGCGAGACCCCATCTCTACAAAAAATTTAAAAATTAGCTGTGGGTGGTAGTGCGCGCCTGTGGTTCCAGCTACTCAGGAAGCTGAGGTAGGAGGATCACTTGAGCCTGGGAGGTAGAGGATGTGATGAGCCATGTTCATGCCACTGTACTTCAGCCTGACTGACAGAGTAAGACCCTGTCTCAGGAAAAAAAAAAAAAAGAAATGTCGGGTCCAACTGAATGACCCCAAGTTTAAGCATCCTGCATGTTCAACCTGTGTTGGATACTCTGTAGACGTTTCAATGGGGTGGTCACTCTTGAAAGACAAAGCTCTGCTGCTCAGAGTAGTGAAAGAAATACTTAGTTCCAGGAAACTTATTTCAGCTTTTATCAGACTCAGAATAGAGTCGAGAAAAGCACTAGGGATAACCAAGAATGCAGTATACTCTTAAATGTTTATGCCCTCCCCGATTTATGAAATATTTCATTCAACAGATCAGTATTGAGTCCTATTATATATACCAAGCAGTGTGCTAAGTCTGCCCTCAGGGAGTTAACTCTAGAATAGAGAGCTACAGTGAAACTAGTCATCAGACTATTATGATACAGTTTACATACAGTTGTAAAAGTACAGAGGAGAAATACATCATCTAGTGTGGAAGCAGATGGTTTAATCAGAAAGAGAACTGTGCTCCAGGTAGGCAGGGTTAAAAAAAAAAAAAAAAAAGCAAATGTACAAAACAAAACAGAGTAAAAGAACAGATGATGTTTCATATTATTCCAGTACCTTCCAGTAACAATCAGTAACTATGTTTGAAAATTTTACATTAAGAGCAGTAAAACATGTCTGTACTTAGATAGTCACTAACTCAATCAGACTACTAATTGAACATTACTACTACAAGGTACCATGGAGAATATTTCTAGGAACAAAATAAAATCCCAGTCCTCAAGGTGATTAAAATTCAACAAGGCACCTAAGAAACATATCCAAATAACTATTTTAAAGATTTTCGTTCACACATGTAAGAGAATAGAGAAAAGTAAAAATGGAAAAGCAGTTTGAGGCCAGGCTGAGAAAAGCCTCTAATTCCAGTCTAAAATGTTTTTATTTGATAGGACTCAGTAATTGATAGATTGTGGGAAGTAACGACAGAAGAAAGTCAGATTTTGCAGCTTGCGAAATGTTTAGGAGAATGGTAATGCCATAAAAAGAAATGAAGTGGTCAAAGAGAGGGAACAGTTTGAGGAAAATGAAAAAGAAGCACATACTTTTGACTTGTGGAATTTATGATGATCAAGACATTATTTCTCAGAAAATAAAACTAAAGAAATATGACAAACATTTCTGACATTTCGAGTCTCATTTCAAGCCTAAGAAGTCATGTACAAAATCAAGAGATGGTAACCTCACACACACAAAACTAGAACTCAGAACACAGTTACCACAGCTATTGGATCCATATCACTTCCTCCTCTTCACAAGAAATTCACTCACTGTGAAGAACCCTTATTAGCTTCCCAACCTCCTTCACATTTGCTGATGTCCATTTTGATGGGTATCCTTAGATCCTCACATATCTCAAATTTAGTTGAATTTCTGGTATTATTTTTCATACCATTCTATCATAGTGTTAACACAAAAGTAGAATGAAAGAATAAACACATATGAACATTCCAAAAACAGAAGATTTGCCAAACATTTTTATAAAGCCCTCAATTTGGTCTATTAAATCAGCCATTCAAATACACTATAGTCCATAAAGCCCCATGTCAGAGCTACAGCTCAGGAATGATCATAAAAATAGGGCGGGGGAGAGGCAGGACAGAGAGAAAGAAGCATTTATCTAGCACTGGCACATTCGGTATATAGCCCAATTTCTTTAATATGTACGTAAAATCTAAGTATTTAATATTTTATATTGAAATGTTTTATAATTTTTTAAAAGGACACTGCTAATTTTTAAAAACTATATGTATCTTTTCTAAACTTTGAACCTAGAGCTAGCATTTGAAGACAATTCAAAAGTTTCATTGTTATGATAATAAGCCAACGGGTGGGGAGGAAGTCTTTGGCAAATCACTATCAAAGCTCACCTCCCAAAGTCAGGGGTCAATGAAGATGATATTACCATACAGGACAACTGTTTTCTTTTGTATAGAAGCAGCTCTGCAGCAATATTACTCACACAGCTCTGACTAAAATTAGGAATAAATTTAGACTTAAAAGTTACCATATTTATATTTAAATATAATCTCTCAATTCAAAGGCCCCAAAACCCAGAAACCCCAATCCAATCTATTGTCTTTGTGATATGTTCTGCAATTACTTCAGCTAGTAAATAAATACAAGTCCAACTTTATAATTGGCAGCTAACAAGTTATATTAATTGTATGTAACAGTGTAGAAAACTATCATCAGATTAGCACTAAAAGTTTAAATATAAGGTTAAAAAAAAATGACATGCACCACACCCTCACCAAAAACAACTCTTAGACTTGCTAAAAGATGCTGCTAAAAAGTGATTTGAAATCCTCACAGTGGAATAAAAAGGGCAAGCAGGGCCAGAGCAGCTATGATTCTATCTGATTTACAAAATAAAAATTCCCAATAAAGATTTACTATGATGGGCCCTTTAGGTATACTGTTAATACACATAACAAACTAATGAGGCAAATACTGTTACCCTTTTTTATTTTTTAAACAAAACTGTCAACAAGTTTAGGAAGAATAAATAACTTGTCCTTGGGCACATGGGTCATTTGTAATAATGCCAAGACCCCAGGACTGTCTAAATTCAAGACCTATACTTTCCTTTTAAAATCACAGCTGTCTAAAGAATATCCACTGCCAAAATATTTAATCTTCTTTTTCAAATTATTTCTTCAATTATTTCATTTATTATGCTAGCCAGTGGTAAATAAGACAAGGTCCTTACAGTCTAAGGCAGTATTTCTCAACCAAAGATCCTCATTTGAACCACAGAACACAAAATGACTTGAATAATAACTCTTTTTCTCAATTTTCCCAAGGAAAATAATGGTGTTCTGGATGCATGGGGAGAAGTTAGTTCTTTACATACAATGGATACCTTAGCATTAGGACTTCTTTCCCTCAATGCTGGCTGAGAAAGGCTGCTGTACGGGAAAAGAAGCACTAAATAATAAATTACAAGCATAAAGTGGGTTTTATTATTGATAATAAGATATAATTTGGAAAAGTGAACATAGCTTACATCAACTTAGAATTCAGAAATAGTATGTAATTCACACATACAATCATGAAGGTTAAGCGTATGTTAAAATGAGACTGAAAGCATATTCCCTTGTTCAAATTCTGACTCCATGTCTATCAGCATTACCTTGGCTTCTAAGCTTCATCTGTAAAATGGAGACAAAACAAACAAAAAAACACCTACTTTTCAGGCTTTAAAAGGACAAAGCTAATTCTTAAAATATTTAAATTAGATGTTGTATATAGAAGACTCAGATTAGCCAAGCAGCCCTCAATAAATCCTAGCTACTAGTATTATAACAATTCACTTACCTACTATTTACAAAGCACTATGTTAGGCACTGGGGGAAACCACAATGAGTAAGGTGGGAACTGTATCTCCAAAGAATTTCTGATGTAGCATGAGATATGACATCCATGCAAACAGCCGTGACCCAGGCAGAAAGGGAAAAATATCAGAGAGGTAAAAAAGATCAAAAATAAACATCATACCCAATTTTCGAAGAATTCTTTTGCATTCATCCCTGCTGAGATCCAAAAGGGTTGGCCACACAACAGGCATTGCTGCTTCTGTTTGGTAGCCCCAAAGAGCTTGTCCTCCCTACCAGAACAACAACAACAACAAAAACTCAAATTAGCAAAGTACATTCAAGGGGCCCACTCACCTGGAGATCCAGCCACAGGCTAAGAAGTAAACCAAAAAGATATTAATACTTTACAATCGTTTCTCATCACCACACTTACCAACTTCTGACAAATCAAGAATTACGTCATTTGAACTATCACAGTGGAACACGCACAGGCTTTAGAGCCAGACACCTCTATGTTTCTAGACCCAACTTTTCAACTTACTGATTGAGTCTAAGTTTTACATATCTATAAAACAATGGTAATACCACCCAGCTTGTTATGTGTATTAAAGAACACTATATGTAAAGTTCTTTCATAGTGGCTGGTATTTAATTTAATAAATAGGTGGCACTACCAACCTTGGGCAAGTTGACTCCTGTCAGCTTTCTGACTTATGAGTTACATGATAAAATTCGTAAAGCTCCTAGCAAGTTAAAGAAACTTAATAAGTAACTTTCTTCTCAAGTCTTAACAATGAATTTAGATCCTGTAGCTATTAAACAACCATTTACCAAAAGTTTAGCTGTCAGGAACTTACTTAGAACTGGGAATCACCTAGTGTAAAGGACAAAAAGACACGGCGCTGGGGACTCGAACAGAACCTGCTTAGCACAGAATAGAGCCGCTCTAAGTATTTGTTAAATGGATAAGCGAACGGTTCAAGCGACTGAGAGTAAAACGAATGAATGAATGAGCCCACTGTCCAGCCTAGAAGTCAGACACCGAACCGAAATAACTGCTATATCCCGTTCCAGGCGCCGGAGCTGCTAACTCCAACTCCGTGTCCTGAGGTAATCCCCCCTCCCCCTACTTCCCATAGTCCTCTCAGCTCAGAACCAACCCAAGGCAAGGAGAACTGGACTGCGCGCCCCAGCCGGCAGTATGACATAAAGAAAAAGGGTGGGGAGGAGGCAGAAGGGGCAGAGCCAAAGGAATCCGCTCCCTCCACAAGCCAGTCCCCGCCTCCAGACAGGATCTCGGAGGCGGCCGGCGACTGCTCGAACCGAGCACCACGTCACGGCATCCCGGCGCGTCCTCGCCAGCAGACCCCACAGCGGGGCCGCAACGCATCGGAAACCCGGGCAGTAGTTGCCGAAGCCCACTCGGGGAACCGGGATCTCGTAGGATCCTTCCCCACTCAAGTGTCAAAGAGGCAAGCCCGCCCCGCCCCCTCTCCAAACACGCACTCTCTCGCAGCACCACAACAAGAGCAGCCCGCCCAGGCTCCTCACCCCGGCCTCACGGCGCCGGTCCCAATGTCAAGCCCACGACCCAAGTCCCTCGGGACCAGCAGCTGTTGTCAGGGGTCCCGGCCGGGACCAGCGCCTCACTCCCTCCCCGGCGGAGAGGACAACGGAGAGAGTGTAAGCGAGCGGACAGCCAGCCAAACGACCTGGACTCACCGGGAGTCTCCCAGAGCTGGACCCCCGGAGTCCCAGCACCAGACCTGCCAAAGTCCCCCTGAGTCCACCTCGGGGAGCCCCACGATCCCGTTAGGAAACAACGGAGGATGGGGCTGGGAGCCCCAAGCCGGGCTCCGAATGCCTGGCCCGGCGCTCCTCTAGCCTGGCTGGCCTGCCAGCATTTCCCAGGATCCTGCCTGAGAGTCACCCACCTGCCCGGCCTTTCGGGGCTCATCTAAAAGGCTCCTCCGCCAAGCCTAGGGGACACCAGGAATTGGGTTTGTTTGCGGTGCCTCTGAAGGGGCAAGATGGCGACAGGTAACAGGGCGCAGGCGCAGCCGCGCGCGGCCAGTCGGGAGGTGTAGTTCGCCTTTCCCGCCTTTCGGAGAACAAACACCGAAAGGCCTCCATTCATCTTGTCCTTCTTTTCCTCCGCGTTATGAAAGAAAAGGACGGACATCGCGGAGGGTGCTGGGAGTTGTGGTCCGAATCAAGCTCCAACCTCTTTCGCTCCGGGTTTGCTATCGTGCGCGCAAGGAAGGCCGGGATTGTAGTTCCCTTTGCTTCTCCTGCATACCTTCCTGTCTCTGGCTTCGCGCGCCTCTCCTGGGCTGCCGTCTCCCAACCAATCGGCTGCGCTCTGTGCTACGTGTGGCGTCACACGTAGTGGCCAAGATGGCGCCGGCGGAGCTGGAGCTTTGATTCGACCTTTACTCTAGCGAGGTTAGGGATGATGGGAGAGCAGCTTTGTTCCTGAAGTGCCGTCGAGGATTAGGATCGAGTTTCTTCGATCCTGAGGGCAATTATTAGCGGCGTCTAGCCCCCCAGACGGCATCTCGAGAGAGAATCCACCCTACGAGAACTGATACAGAGGTCATCGCAGGTGTCCGTAGCCGATTTTCGGGTTATGGAGTTGCAAGTAGAGAAGGGGAAATCCGACTGTTCTCGACCTGGGTTTCCTCCACGTGTGAAGTGGGAATGGTAGTGATATCTCGTGCTATCTTTGTCAAGGGCAAGAAGGAGAAGGAATTTATTTGAGGCCCTACGACGTGGTAGGTTCACCCTCAGCCTTTGTTCTTATTTCATCTTATTTGTAGAGGTCTTGTCGCCCCTATTTTGCAGGTGAGAAAGAGTACCAAGACATGGTTATTCGCGGCCATAAAATCGAAGCCAGTTGCGTGGTATTGAAGATTAAATGAAATCTTGTGGTTAACTTCCCTCAAAAATTTAAAATTTTGTACTTTGGGTAACATCGGATCCGGTAGAAATGCTCGTCAGAAAGAGTTCTTAATATGCATTCTACAATTTCCAAACATAGTTTACTTCTTGAAAAATTGGGTTAATACTACCCTGTAGGGATCTTGTGATGCACCACAGAAACGTTCTAAGTTGTGAACCACTATACAAGCGATGAGACTGTTCATGTTCTTGAATGGAACTGTAGGTTAGGAAGAGAAGGTAAATAATAGCATTTAAGTTTCCTACTACTGTTTGCCCATTAGCTAAAAATAGTCTCCGAGATCCAGGAAAATCACTGTTGTTGAAACCCAAGCCTACACCTTCAGAAAATCGGAAAGTGGAACATAATAATTACCAGGCCCTCCCTCAGTTGTCTCTCTGATCTTCCAGTGCATCCAGTTGCTTAAGAACTCTTGGGAAGATAGTAAGTGAAGTCTTCATGGAGCTTCCAAGGTGACTCACTCACACTGGTTGGAAAGTCAGCAAGGAAAGAGGCCTCAGTTTCTCACCATGTAGACCTCCCTATAAGACTGCTTGAGCATCTTTGGGACATAGTAGCTGGCTTGCCCTACAGCAAGTGATCCAAAAGAGTGTTACAGAAGCTATAATGTTGTAATATGTATACACAGAGAGAGATATTTAGATATGAAATTGCTGGGTTCGTCCCACAGAGCCAGGCCAAGCAACAAGCAATGGATGAAAGGAGTACTCAGACACAGGTATGCAGCATAAGAGCAGCTAGGGGGCTGCCGGCACTAATGACTACATGTCCTTGCACCTACTTCTCTAAAAGAACAGCTGCCTTCAGCTTATTCTCCCCCAAAGCTTTGCAGAACCTTCCAACCTCTGAAGAAGATTTGCATCCTTTGCCTGTAATTTCTCCCACTACTCTGACCAATCTCCTATATAAAATCAGATTTTATATATGTTTGTATGAATGTATATAAAACACACTCTAAAGGTGAATTTGTACAAAGCAGTAAAGCTAGAACTGCTGGGAATAAGTTGAAGTAATACTAGGTAGCATTTATTGAAGACCCATTATGAAAAGAACACCTTGCTTATTTAAACCTTACAACGTTCCTATGACTTAGTAATTATTGTTCCATTTTACATTTGAGGAAACCAAGCCCTGGAGAAAAATCATTTGTCCAAATTCAAATATCCTGCTCATAGAAGTTCAGGAGTCCAAAGGCCTATCTTTTTTTTTTTTTTTAAATGTTCTGTTCCTTTTAATCTAAAGTTGTAGTGTTTCCGTTAATCTCATTTTCTTAACATTTGTATAGGTTTTTAATAAACCTTATTGGGGTTTATGTACTGCGTTAGACAAAAGCCTCACCAACAATCTTTGTCAAGGTCAGTCTTTATCTATCTTGGTCTCCCTGTGAGGCTGCTGTGGATCAATAAGCTTAATATTCATAGAAATTTTATTCTTTTTCAAAAAACATCTTCAAGGCATATTCTAAGATCTTTAGAGGGACTTTTGTCTGAAGCACCACCATAAATGTGAGGTCTTTATAGAGAGCTTTATAGTCAGTCATGCCCTTGTCTGCATCTTTAAACCACATTGTCCTGATAGCACCCTAAATTTAATCCCTGCCCGGAAGCTATTTCTTACTTTTAACATCAATTGGCATCTGGAAAAGGTGGGAATGAGAAATCCTTATATTGAAAATTAGTGAGTCCTGGCTTGTTTACCCTTAATAGTTTGCTCTTTACCCTATCTGCTCTGTCATTTTATAATAGACAGTTAGAAAAAGCCAGGTGGCACTTTTAACCCTCTGCCTGGGAATCTCTTTAATAAGAACATCTAGTTCATTAGGTACCTTTTCTGCTTCCATGTTATCGTAAGTGACAATGTTGCTGAAATTTCGTCCACTACGTAATAAAGATCTGCATTCCTCCATCTTCAAATAAGATTTTCCTCACTTATCTTTAAATGCTCACATAGAGCCTCCTCAAGGGATATCAGGCTTCTGCTGATAGTCTCTCTGAAGCCTTTTAGGTTTTCGCTAACACTGTCCTCAAGGTTCACCCAGTCCCAAAATTACACTATTAGGTTTTGTTATAGCATCCCACTCCTGGTACCAGAATTAGATCTGGTTATCAGTGGCCGTATAACAAATCACTACAAAACTTTCTGGCTAAAAATAGCAGGATTTATTTTTGCTCATAAGCCTGCAGTTTGAGCAGGGCTTGGCAGAGACACTGGGCATTTTGGAGAATGCATATTGCAACAGAGTCAAACAAAAATTTAAATGTCACTCCAAAACACATGCTTTTCCCACTGTAACAGAGGTTTTTTTTTTTTTTTTTTTTTTTTTTTTTTTTAAAGTTTGTTTGGTTAACAACCCGTGTTGGTTGCAGGGGCACAAAATTTGAACACAGAAAACACCCCCAC
>CAUYLG010055924.1:0-51608 GCA_963573385.1 Cacajao melanocephalus | reverse complement strand
CAGCTTAAGGAGATTTGGGGCTGAGACGATGGGGTTTTCTAAATATACTATCATGTCATCGTATTATTTAAAAATGAGGCTGACATTTTTTTATATGTTTAAAATCAAGTTTTTTTTTTCTATAATTTTATATAGCCTGTTTTTCCACTGGATGATTTAGTTTGTTTTGCTTGCTTATTGATTTATAAGGGTTCCTTGTATAAGAAGAAAATTGCCTCTGTCAACAAATACTATAAATATTTGTTCCAAGATTGTCATTTTTATTTATTTATTTATTTCATAGGTCCAAGAAATAAAAGGTATGTCTTTTATTTCCAAACTTTATGGTCATTATTTGATAATATATACATTTAAATTTTTTGTAATCAAACTTAATAAACTTTCCTTAAGATTATCCTGTGTTCTGTGTCTTCATCAGAAAGACTTCTTTCCTCCAATATTACAAACTAATTTTATCATCTTTTTTCTAGTACTCTTTGGGTTTTTTTTATTTAAATATTTGATCATCTGAAATTTAAGTAAGGAATATGGTAGCAAACAAGGACCAACTTTTTTTTACATGGCTAGCCAGGTGTTCTATAACCATTTAATCCATTATTTCCTCATTGATAAGTACTATTCATTTTATAAACCCTTTCCATTGGTGTATATATATATCTATATATATCTATATCTATATATATATCTACCTCTCTCTCTCTATATATATATATATATACCTATATATATATATCTTACATAGTAAAGTGTATAATCTCAAGTGTACAACCAGATTAATTTCCATATATGTTTATACCTCTGTAAAACACTACCCAGATCAGATATAGAACACCGTCAGAACCCTAGATGGTCCCTTGTGCCCCCTTCAGTCAATACTCCCTCAAAGGAAATCATGACTCTGACCTCAATCACCGTATATTAGTTTTGCCCATTTTTGAAATTCATGGAATCACATAGTGATATTTGTGTCAGGTTTCTTTTGCTTAAAATTATGCCTGTGATAGTTATTTATTATTTTTTTTAGACAGGGTCTCACTTTGTAGCCTAGATGGAGTGCAGTGGTGTGATCATGGCTCACTAGAGCCTCAGCCTCCTGGGCTCAGGTGATCCTCCCATCTCAGCCTCTCCAGTAGCTGAGACTACAGGCATGCCCCACCATGCCCAGCGAATTCTTTTGTATTTTTGTAGAGATGGGGTTTTACTATGTTGCCCAGTCTGGTCTCAAATTCTTGGGCTCAAGTGATCCGCCTGCCTTGGCCTCCCAAAGTGCTGGGATATTTATCTATTTGATTATGTGAAGATTAGTTTTTTCTTATCTTGCTGTACAGTATAGCATATACTGTTGTAAGACTATCCCAAGATTTATTTAACAGTTCTAGTCATAATGAACACTTGGATTGCTTCCAGTTTCAGGCTATTATGAATAATTCTTGCATAGATATTTTGGAGGATATAACTATTCATTGTTATTGGATATATACTCAGGAATAGAACTGATGGGTCATACAGGACACATATGCTAACTTTAGTAGAATCCGCCAGTTTACCAAAGTGGTTGAACTATGTCACATTCTTATTAGCAGTATATGAGATTTCCCAAGTCCACATTTTTTGCTAAGACTTAATAGGGTCAGTCCTTTTCATTGTAACCATTTTGATACAGTTGTAATGGTGATCACTGTTTTTTAACCTGGGTAGTTTGACATTTTATTCCACTATGAAATATCTTAAAACGACTACCATGATACAGGAAAGAAAGCTAGATGTGGAGCTAAAATATCTGAATTCAAGTTTTGATTCACACTTAATGTTGAGAAATCTGTGAGTAACTATAGTAAGCTTTCTGACCCACTACAAGTAGGTATATAATGACTACCTCATAGGATGATTACAGATTGAATTATTTAAAAATCATTATGAAGTTTAAATTACCTGGTGTAGCTAAAATATCTGAAAGTACTTGGGTATACAAGTATTTATTGAGATCCTCCTATGATCTAGGCACTCTTCTAGACATCAGGAACAAATCAGTGAACAAAACGCACTCCCTCTTGAAAGTTACATTCTAGAGCAGAGACAGACAAAATAATAGATTTAACACATAAAATGTATAGTGTATTAAAAAGGGGTAAATACAAAGAAAAGAAAAGGTAGAGAGAGCTGTATAGGAGGGTTAGTGGTTGAGAGAATGTTGCATTTTGAAATAGGAAGGTCAGAGTACAGGCCATGGAGAAGTGACATCTGAGCAAAGACTTAGAGGTGAGAGAATGGGCCATGCAGATATCTGTGGGAAGAGCACTCCAGGCAGAGGGAGAGCCAGAAGTATACCCACATGTAGCATGAATTATAAGAAGGCCAGGATAGGTGGGCTGGAGTCAGGTGGAATAGGGGGCAGTAATGAATGAAATCAGAGCAATAAATGGGCAGTGGCTGGGGATGAGAATGGTCCACATCAGGCAGGGCCTGTTGGGGGCTTCCACTCAGAGTGAAATGGAAATACAATGCAGTGTTAAGCAAAGACAGACAAGATCTCACTTTTTGGAAAGGATCACTCTAACTACTTGTGTCTTAGTCAGCTCAGGCTGCCATAACAAAATACCATACACTAAATGGCTGACATGACAGAAATTTATTTTCTCACTGTTTTGGAAGCTGGAAGTCTGAGATCAGGGTGGCAGCATGGCCAGTTTCTGGTGATGGCTATCTTCCTGGCTTGTAGACAGCTGCCTTTTTCTCTGTGTCTTCTCATGGTGGGAGGAAGAGAGCGAGGGAAGAGATGAGAGATTAGAGCCCCACCCTTATCAGCTAATTTAGCCTTAATAACCTCCTAAAAACCCTATTTCCAAACAGTCACACTGAAGGTCAGGGTTTTTGACATATGAATTTGGGGAAGGACACAATTCAGTCCACGGCAACTTGCAACTTGAAAGTTTCAATCTCTTAAACATTTTCAAACACAGCAAGGCTAAAAAGGCAAACTTGAAAATTAACCACGTATTGTTTGTATGAATGGTTATGAAGGCTTGCTGTTGATATAATCCATCACTTTCTTTGTCCTAGTTGTGCCTATCACATTGTGGCTGTACAGTTATTGTATATTTAAATCTGCCAAGATTAATTTTGGGTTCTAAGCATAGAAGCACCTCATCTGAACCCATGTTACCTAGAATGTTGCCCTGATTCTGGACTGCAATTCATCTCCCTTCCTCATCCCAAATCCAGAAATATCACTTTCTATTAAAAGAGATTATTGAATTTTGGCAAGTTATAACTGTATATATTTATGAGGTACAAAGTTATGATTATATATAATATACATATACCACGCACATATACAGACACACACACTGTGGAATGATTGAATCAACCTAATTAACATATCCATCACCTCAAATACTTATAATTTATTTCCTGTCCAACTGAAACAGTATACCATTTGGCCAATATCTCCCCATTCTCCCCACCCCCCAGACTTTGGTAAACATCATTCTGCTTTCTGCCTCTATGAGTTTGATTGTTTTATATTCCACATATGAATGAGAACATGTGGTATTTGTTTTTCTGTGCCTGGCTTATTTCACTTAGCATAATGTCCTGCAGGTTCATCAGTGTTGTCACAAAGGACAGAATTTCCCTCTTTTTTTTTTAAGACTGAATAGTATTATCCCATTAGATACATATACCACATTTTCTTTATCCATTCATCTACTGATGAACACTTAGGTTGATTCCACATCTTGACTATTGTGAATATCGCTGTAGTTTGGGAGTGCAGATATTTCATATCCTTTGGATATACACCCAGAAGTGGGATTGCTGGATCATATGGTATCATATGGTAATTCTAATTTTTGTTTTTTTTTGAGGAACCTCTATACTGTTTGTCACAGTGGCTATATTAATTTACATTCCTATCAACGGTGTACAAGAGTTCCCTTTTCTTTATGTTCTCACCACCAACACGTATTACCTTTCATCTTTTTTTTTTTTTTAAGATAGGATCTTGCTCTGTCTCCTAGGCTGGAGTGCAGTGGCTCATTCCAGCCTTGACCTACTGCACTTAAATGATCCTCCCACCTCAGCCTCCTGAGTTGCTGGGACCACAGGCTCATGCCACCATTCCTGGCTAATTTTTTTAATTGTTTCTTGCAGAGACAGGGTCTAACTATGTTGCCAGGCTGGTCTTGAACTCCCAGGCTCAAGTGATTCTCCCACCTCGGCCTCTGAAAGTGCTGGGATTATGGGCATGAGCCACTGCGCCCAGCCTCATCTTTTTGATAATAGCCATTCTGACAGGTGTGAGGTGATATCTCACTGTGATTTTAATTTGTACTTCTCTGATGATTAGTGATGTTGAGCATTTTTTCATATAGCTGTTGGGCACATGTGTGTCTTCTTTTGGATAATTCTTTATTTTTGAATAAAGGCAAATGCAGTATAGACCTTACTTCAATTCTTTTGTAAGAACAGATGCTCCTTGACTTATAATGGGGTTATATCCTGGTTAAACCCATTGCAAGTTGAAAATATGGTAACTTGAAAATGTATTTAATACATTGAACCTACCAAATATTATAAGCTTAGGCTACCTTACCTTAAACATGCTCAGAACAGTTACATTAGCCCACAGTTGGGCAAAATCATCTAACACAAAGCCTATTTTATAATAAAGTATTGAATATTTCATGTCATTTATTGAATATTGAACTGAAAGCAAAAAATAGAATGGTTGTATGGTACTTGAATTATGGTTTTTACTGAATGCATATTGTTTTTGCATCACTGTAAAGTTGAAAAACCGTACGTGAAGCCATTGTGAAGTCAGTAATTGTCAGTGTAAGAAAGAACACAGTATCCTATCTTTGAATGGCATGTGTTTATTTAAAGCTCATGTGGTGTTTATCCAATCATATTTACTGTGAAATTTTGGGAGTGTGTGTTTGGAAGCACTACACCTAAGTTTAGCCAAGTAAATGAGAATTTTCCATCTGTTGAAGTAAAGGAGCCTCAGTTTGTGCTTTGTATTGGAATCTGCCACCGGCACTAGTGGCTTCCAGTATGCAGTGAGAAAATAAGACTAAAAAATTTGAAGTTTTCTAACAAGTCAAATAACCTAAATGATTTTATGTGGTGTCACAGCTGTTTTAACAAACGAGGCTCGTGAGTTAGTTTATAATTTAAGAAATAAATTCTACTTCATATAACACATTCTAGAAATTAAAAGAACAGTAAGTGTTGTTTTATAAACTTTAAGGTCATCATGTGCTTTGAGTGGATGTTACTTTCTTAGGAGATTAAACAAAAACCTTGAAATTAACATTACATCTCTCTGGAAGCTTTTTTGAATAAACATAATAAAAGGAAGAACCTGTATAAATTTAAACTTAATTAAGAACTTTTCCTCCCTTTTTACTTTCTAATGTCCTCCTCCTTGTCTTACTGGGAAGAGACATTTCAACAAAGCAACTACATTCCACAAAATTCCTTATTAAGTACAATTGTAATATATGTTTCTTTAACTATTATCAGTCTGGAAAACTAAAGCTGTAATTTCTGGTTTCCACAGTGCACTCAACAAATTTTCATCTGCATTATTTCTACCCTGGTCCAAGCCACCATCATCTCTCAATGAGTTCTCATTCTAGGTTTCTATTTGCCTTCTTTGTTTCCATTGTCACCTCTACCCATCCTTTTCAACATAGCAATCAGAATCATAGCAATCAGGCCTAAAATGTAAACCAGATTATGCCATTCTTCTCTTTAAAACTTCTCACTGTGCTCAGAATGAGTTCCAAATTCCTTACTTTGACCTAAAAAGCTTTATGTGATCTGGCCTACCTCTCTGATTTCATTTCCTACCATTCTCTCCTCCATAACCCCACTCCAGCACTCTTTCCGTTCCTTACATTCATTCAAAGGCCTACCTAAGGTCTTCGTGTAGGTCTGGAATGTTCTGGACTTTGTATCTTCATATGGCTCACTTTTCCTTGTCATTAACCACTAACCACCCAATCACTTATTCTGTTTTGCATTCTATTTTATTTATACTTATTATTACCTGACAGTATCTTTTTTTTTTTTTTTTTTTTTGTGTGGGGGTTTTATTGTGTTGCCCAGGCTGGAGTGTAGTGGCCTGATCACACCTCACTGCAGCCTCGACCTCCAATGGCTCAGGTGATCCTCCCATCTCAGCCTCCTGAGTAGCTGGGACCATAAGCATGTGCCACCATGCCTGGCTAATTTTTGCATTTTTTGGTAGAGACAGGGTTTCGCCATCTTGCCCAGGCTGGCCCCAAAGTCCTGGGTTCAAGTGATCCACCTGCCTTGGCGTGAGCCATCATGCCTGACCAACTATCATTTACTTGTTTTAGATTTATTGTCTTCTTCCCTATGAAAGGAAGGACCTTGTAAATCTGTTCATTGCTGTAAACCAGCACCTAAAACAACGTCTGCTCATACTCTCTATATTTGTTGAATGAATGAATGAATGTGTGCCAGCTATACCGAAGACAAAGCTCCCAGCTCAGTGAGAGATACAAAATGAATCAGAAAGAGATCTTGCCCTCAGGGATCTTGAGGTCTACTGGAAAAGATAAAATACACAGAGAGAAACAATACTGGAGAAGGAGGAGATGACATCCACCTATAGGAAACCAAAGCAAGCCTTGGGTAAAAGATGGTTTTTAATTTGAAAGATGTGCATTGTGGCATTTTCTATTTCTTTCAATGTTCTCTTTGTCCTGTTTTGTTAGACAAACTTGACACTAACTAACTCCCCTTTTCCAAATATGTTGGCACTGAAACTGATTTTTAATTTTCCTGTTGTTCTCTGAATTTGGGCTGCATTCATTGGGTCATTTGCAGGTAAGCGCACCTATGGGTAAAAATGCATGTTTATGTGTGAAACATAATAATTCTGATTTTAAACAATAAATTAGTTTATTTAACTGAAATAAACATTTCCATGTTATTGCTTTTGTAATTGAGCATATTTTAGCATTGGCATACAAATTAGCCCATAGCCTAGGCAAATAAAAACACTAACAAAATATAAAGTACAATAGAACATTAATACTGAATTTGGCTAGGCTATTAATATTGGACTACATTACATATATTATTTCCATTATATATGTAAATATAAACATTTTCTAAGCCAGCAAAAGATTTTGTGGATCAGAATTTTAACAACTCAAGATGATTTTATTATAACAATCTGTGGGAAAAAAACAGGACACATTTTCTTATATTCTGTATAGAAGGCACATATTTGTTCTATCCAATCCACATTTCCCCATCCCCTGCCACCTCAATAGCTGAGAATGACTTCATCTAAATAATTATGGTTTGATTTATTGTTACTAGAAATTCAGGTTTCCATGAAACTAGTGAGAATATAAACATAAGCAAAATCTAACATTTCCCCCTCCATTTGTCTTGCTTTGGCACAGAGCCATGAACAGCTCCGGGGCACTACTGAGATAGAGTCTGAATTGCACCACCGTATGAGGCATCCCTGATTGTACAAAGAGGTAACTAAGCATGGGTCACTTCCAAAAATTAGAAATGTATACTTCCATTCTGAAGTTTTCTACTTAAAGGAGTGGGTTTTTTGTTTGTTTGTTTGTTTGAGATGAAGTCTCAACGTGACGCCCAGGCTGGAGTGCAATGGCATGATCTCGGCTCACTGGGACCTCTACTTCCCCGGTTCAAGCGATCCTCCTGCCTCAGCCTCCTGAGTAGCTCAGATTACAGGTGCCCACTACCACGCCGGGCTAATTTTTGTATTTTTAGTAGAGACAGGGTTTCACCATATTGGCCAGGCTGGTCTTGAACTCCTAACCTTAAGTGATCCACCCACCTCAGCCTCCCAAAGTGCTAGGATTACAGGCGTGAGCCACCGCAACCGGTCAGGAGTAGGTTTACTTAACCGTCATTAGAAACATTAGCCACAATATTATGAAACAAAACAAACTTTCCACCTTGCTAAAAAAGAAAATTATTAGAAGCAAAACAATGTAGTGTACACATGGCAGACACTGTGGGTTGCTTACCCAAAAGCTAATCTCCCCTCTATTTACTAAGAGACCCCTCCCCACAAGTTTTGTCCTATATTGTGCAGCCATGTGGTTTACAAGAGGCAGGGCCCCCTTCAGAGTACCAGAGGTGACGTTGGATAAGTAATAGGGTATTTCATTACCCTTGGCAAAGATTCATTTACGAAAGGAAATGTGGGAAATTGTGGCCAAGAAGCTGGAGGAGAAGTCTTGCTGGAGGCATTTGGGGAAAGGCTTCCTTGATCTACAAAAAGGAAATGAGAAAAGGAAATACCCTCTTCCCTCCTGTCAGTCTTTAGACATTATTGTGTGAGGATGTGATACTTGGAGACTCTGCAGCCATCTTGGGACTGAACTTGTACAGTTTCTGTAGTGAAACATATTGATATGGTTTGGGTATTTGTCCCCTCCAAATCTCCTGTTGAAACGTGATCCCCAGTGTTGGAGGAGGGGCCTGGTAAGAGGGGTTTGGACAGGACGAATCCCTCATGAATGGCTTAGTGCAGTCTTCTTGGTGATGAGTTGCGGCGGTTTAACACCAGACCTGGTTGTTAAAAAGCATGTGGCACCTCCACCCTCTCTTGCTCCTACTTTCACCATATGTTGTGCCTGCCACTGCTTCACCTTTCACCATAAGTAAATCCTACCTGAGGCCTCACCAGAAAGCCAAGAAGATCCCAGCACCATGCTCGTACAGCCTGCAGAACTGTGAATCTACTAAACCTCTTTTCTTTAGACATTACCCAGCCTCAGGTATTTCTTTATAGTGACCAAAAAATGGCCTAACTCACATAGCTATCTCTATCTCTATAGATTAGAGTAGACAGAGATAGCCCCAAGAAACCGTGGAGATCATCAAATTCAATTGCCTCATTTATTTTTGTTACTATTTTTGTTCCATGTTGTTTGGCTTATTAATATTCCCCAATGGAAATCACAACTATTAAACCAACCATTAGGTTTGGAAAGTAGTGATAAACATGAATATAATATGATTATTTAATTAGGTGCCTAAAAGTTAGGTGCCATTTTAGAGACAGAAGCTTATAATATGACCCCTTTAACTATGTAATAATTGCCAAAATAGTAATCTACCAGAATTAATTCAATAGCATGGTAAGCTTATTTCTATAATATTTAAAAAACTAAACCAAAGCTTACTAAGACATGTGAATTTAATACAATGTTTTTAGCTTTGTCACAGACAGTACAATTTAGCATAAACTAAAATAAAAATTTACTGTTTGCTCTATGCTGCACCCTTTGTTATCAAATAGCTTGACTCAAATTACTTGACTCAAATAGCTTCATACAGTTCTCACAACAACTCAGGTAAACACTGTCATCAAACCCATTTTGTAGATGAGGAAATTGAGGTTAGGCAAGGTTAAATAGCTTGCTCAACATCACAGAGCTAGTGAGTAGAAAAGCTGGGATTTGCAGTCTGAGAAAAAAGCTCAAGCTCTCAATCACTGCAGCTTTCTGCCCAAGAATGAATATAACTTATTCATGGTTGAGACATGTGGCAAACACTGTTGGATGTTTACTTAACTATTTCCTCTTTTCTCCTCTCAATCAGAATACTCATTTTGTTTAGGGGTGACTTGTGATCAATTTAACGAACTGTGGCAAATCCTGTCTCGTTTTGCCAGTGACTGGTCTGATGTGGCATGTGACCATTTTCTGGACAACAAGGAAGAATCTAAAGTCTGGGAAATATTTTTCTCCTTCATAAAAATGGAGGACAGCATTTCCTTTTCTTCCCTTCCTGCTTTGTGCAATGACCTCTGAGGATGTGATATCTGGAGCTATGGCAGCCACACTGCAATTAAGAGGTAACAAACCTGGAGACAAAAGCCAACATGCATATGATGACGGCAAACACAAAAAAGAGCTTGGGTCCTTGATGAACTGATTGTGCTGCTCAACTGACCTTGAAACTATCTGCACTTAAATGTATATTAAAGATACATTACATGACCTCATGCTTTCAGCTGCTGTCAGATATTCTGTTCCTTGAGGCCAAATACATTCTAACAGATACAATCTAGACAGTGAAAGATGTTTTCCCAGAGTTTCAGCAAAAACAGATGATGTGTAGGTTATGAAGATTTTATCCAGGAATCCATTGGTATAGGTAGTAGTTCAGAAAAAAAAATACTCCAAGCTTTGTCTCAGATATGGGTAAATCTGAGCCACCCACATGGTGTCTGTGCTGAATATTTTCCCAGCAGATGTACTGTTTCCTCTTCTGAAACTGACTGACATAACTATATCAAAAGGCTCCCTTGCCCTCTGGCTTCTGGTTGGACCTGGCCATTGGCATGCACCAGCAGGAGACTGGAGGGGGTTGGTGAATTAGACATAAACCTCCCAGCTCCTTCGCTGGGTAATTACTTAGGCTGGCTGCATCTGTTGACTGAAGGTCACAGGCTCCTGTCAGGTGGCCCTCTGGGTCTGGGTTTTTCCGGTATCTGTTCTTTTCTCTGATTGGACAGATCTAGGAGCTGTTAGCCCCAGGGTTCCACACTTCTCTTGTGGTTTCCCACACCCTGCCCATATCTTTGCAAAATGCTATTTGTTTCCTGCCAGGACCCTGACTGATACAATGACCACGAAATCACTGCAGCTATTGAAGCTTGGTCCAGTCTGTCTGAGGTGTGGTGAGATTCCGTGGAGTTATTCTTCGTTTAAATAAGGGCTTTCACCTACTATTAAGGGGAGACAAGAGACCACACAAATAAATGTCATGCTACAAAAGTGAAACAGAGATCATAGCTCAGAGAAAACACTTTCCACTTGAGGGCAAGAAATCAGAGAAAGCTACCTGAAGAGCTGGCATTTGGGATGAGCACGGATAGGAGTTTAAAAAGGGATGGGATGAAGGGCATTCCAAAGACAGGGATAAGTGTAAGTCAAGCAGGGGAGGAGAGAAAGCTCATGAGAAGTTTCGAATAATTAGAGCTGGAAGGGATCTACGATATCTTTTATTTATAAATGTTCATTCTCCCTTCAACTCCTTTAACTGAGATTTGGCCAAGGTCAAACAGCAAGTAAGTAGCATGTCAGGACTCCAACCAGGTCTGCCGGCTACCAGGCTAGTTCTCAGTAATCCACCTTCTACCTCCACCCCACCCCCTCACCTCAGGCAGTCTGCTTACTTCTGGGTCTCTCTCACTGTAACCTCCTCAAGAGCAGGGCTTCTGTTTTCTTCACCCTTGAATCCCAGTACCTAGCACAATCTCTGTCTAACACAAAATCATCATTGTCATCATCATCATTAGCAGCAGCAGCTACCAAACTTCAAGAGGAATCCACCCACTGTCAGGTACTATGCAGTTATTTTGTATGCATCTTCCGTAATCTTCAAAACTTGCATGGATAGGTATAATTATATTCACTTTTCATTAAGGACGCTGCGGCTCAGAGAGGTTGTGTAAGTCTCCTGCGGTCACACAGCAAGTAGTTAAGTGCCGGACTCTATTTTATAATATCTTTCATCAACCGGACTCCAAAGCCCTGTCTCAATGGGCGTTCAGTATCATTTGTTCAATGAACGAATGAACAAGAAACATCCACTCAATGCAAGCTATCGGCTGTTAACATGCCACCCTTCAGGCCCCGCAACCTCTGCGGGCTCAGGACTTCGCACGTTGTCTTCCAATCTAAGCAAACCCGCCCCTCTCCGCACAGGCTCGGAGGCTCCGCCCGCGTCTCCGCCTAACTCGCCGGCCACGCCCCCACTTCGGGGAGTTCGGTCACTCTCGGATTCGAGTTTTCCTCGGCTCCAGCCGCCGCGCAGAGGGCCTCTCCCTGACCTGAGACCTGCAGCCCGTTCCACTCCCCTGCCCCTCCTCTGCGCCCTCCCTCACTCTCCAAACTTCTTTTTTCCACCCTCTCTAAACTTCAGTCATTCTAGTGCCCGCCTCCTCCACTCTCACCGACCAACCAGTGGTCCTCATTCTCGTTGACGGTCCGCCCCCTGCCCGCCGGGGGCCAATCCCCGGCGCGAAAGTCCAGTGCCGCGGCTCGTTCCCCAGCGCCCGGCCTGTGACGGCAGCGCGCCGGGCGCCGCGCGGCGGGAGGGGGCGGGGCTCTGGATGAGGGATGGGCGAGGGCGGGGGGAAGGGAAAAGGGAGGAGGAGGAGGTTGCGGCGGGTTTGAAAGCGGCAGTTTCCTGGCAGCTTGGGCAGGCGTTGGTCTCCGCGTTATAGCTCCGCAGCTGCCACGGTCGATCCCGCGACGTGTCTACGCGCGCTTATGCGCGCCCCCGACGGATTTTTCCCGTTCCCGGCTCTTCCCCCTTCACCTCACCGCCCCCCCGCCTCAGCCTTTCCCGCCGCTCGGGCGCTGAGCCCGGGGGCCAGCCGGCGGCAGTGACCCCGCCCGAAGCCCCTTCTGGAACCGCCTGGGGACAATTCTCTTTTCCTTTCTTCAGCCTAACCCGCGGTGGCCCTTGTGGAGTCCGGTCAGCCCCGGGGAGCGCAGCCGGGAGGGGCGTCCAAGGGGCGTCTCGGGGCTGGGAGCGGCCGGGCCCCCAGCGGGCTGTGGTCGCGGGGAGGGGGTGGCCGGAGCGGCGAGGCCCCCCTGACCGGGCTGCGCGGGCCGCCCAGGGCCCCCGGGCTGAGACGGGGCCGGAGCGGCGCCCCGGCAGCCCGCGCGGGGTCTCCCCCATGGTGCAGCGGGGTTCGGGATGTCGAAGACGCTGAAGAAGAAGAAGCACTGGCTCAGCAAGGTGCAGGAGTGCGCGGTGTCCTGGGCCGGGCCCCCGGGCGACTTCGGCGCGGAGATCCGCGGTGGCGCGGAGCGTGGCGAGTTCCCCTACCTGGGGCGGCTCCGCGAGGATCCCGGCGGGGGCACCTGCTGCGTCGTCTCGGGCAAGGCGCCCAGCCCAGGGGATGTGCTGCTGGAGGTGAACGGGACGCCTGTCAGCGGGCTCACCAACCGGGACACCCTGGCTGTCATCCGCCACTTCCGCGAGCCCATTCGTCTCAAGACTGTGAAACCAGGTACGCCAGTCCTGCGTATCTGCGCGGGGTGTTGGGGGGTGGGCTCCAGGGTGGGCGTTCTGGGAGCTGCGGCACCTCTCCACCGCGTATTGTCCCAGGTAATCTTAGACCTCCGGAGTGTACCTGACTCCCTCACGAAGGAGGAGGGTGACGATGGTGAGTCCCATTTTGCCGATGGGAAAACTGAGCTCCGGCTTGGCGGGGTTGCTCTGCTAGCAGTGCTAGCTGTCACAGGATTGCGACTAGAAGCTGGGTTTCCTAAATTTGTAGCTCCATTTCCCACCGCAGACAAGAGTTTTTGACTAGAGAAAGCAAGCCTTTTCGGCTCCCTGTTGTGCAAAAAGGTCCTTAGGATTGTAGCATTTTCTTTGGAACGATCTTATGCATCTTCTAACAGGGAGGCACTTTACTGTAGAGGCACTTGGTGTCAAGATTACCACCTAGTGTACCTGGAAGGGCTTAGCTGCTTCAGTGTTTCTTGCACACTAGCAGACATCTCGGAGCTGACAGCCTAACTCTGTCAGTCCAGGTGGTTCAGGTGTCTGAGAACCGATGAGGGTACAGTATGTGATATGCAGCAGACTGGTGTGTTCTTGCAGGGAGCTGTTCAATAGAGTCTGGGTTTTGAAGGAAGACCTAGGTGCCTAGCGGAGTGAAAGCTTCTGTAACGCTTTTGATTTTACAGAATTTTGTTGAAGTAGTAGGTTAAAGGAGCCTCTTTCCCTGGTGTCTTTTATGCTAGTAAAATCTGCTGCAAAGCACCTTACGTTTATGGCATACTCGTCAGTTTCAAAGCATTGATCAGAGACAGCGTACAGTGAGGTCTGATAGTATGTAGTAGTTCTTACGAATTTGTTATTGACAGCATTGTTGGTTTTGTTTCAGCAGAGGTTGAACGTGGTTCTGTCGTTTTAGATGTTTGTGGGAGAGAGAACTGTGATTGTAACGTTATTAGAAACCAAACTGTTTTTCCTGAACGTGCTCTACTGGGTATACGGTGCATCAAAATATAATGGGCTGCTTAATTGTTACCTGGGCTAGATAGCAGTCCATCCCTTGTTGGCAAAATGCTAGAAAATTCTGGAGAAAAATTTAATATGTTATCTCCTCATTTCTTTTCTTTCTCAGCAACTCCCTTTATAAATACTAGTATCTTTTTAATAGTCCTTGAGCTTAATGGAGATTGATGGTTTGTGATGCAATTTACATATGTGTGTGTGTTGTGGATATATATACACACACACACACACACACACTTACATGCTCCTAAGATCTTAATTAAGATTTCTTTCTGTAGCCTGTTCCAGCGTATTCATTTTAAGTGTGTGGGTTTATGTGGTGAGGTTTTCTTTTTATTGTTGTTAATTTTTTACAACTTTGGCAGACTTTAAACAGCTTTTTCTGTATAGTTTTGAGAATTTGTAAAATTTTTTCTTGACTCTAACTTTGACAGCCATGTGTGAAAGGTAAAGGAAAGGCTTTTGGGGCTGTAATTCGGCCAGTCAGGCACTGTCTGTAATATGCAAAAGACAATATAGACAGCATTTACTAGTCTAGGTGCCAAATCTTAGTTCAAATCCCATGAGTCAATGAATAATGAGAACATCTGCATCATTGCTTTGTGTGTTGTTTTGATTAGTTGGGGGCATAGATGAGAATATATCTTATTTTTAGAAATAGTTTTAAAGTTGATATATTGACAAGGAAGCTGGTGTATTCTTGAATTATTGTGTGTGGAGTTTTTTTTTATAAGAAGACTGAAGAGATGGCTATTTCATAACATTAATCTACCTGTTATACATTTTCTCAACCTTTATAGTTAACAATAATTCAAGGTTTAGAGTATTGGCAATATCAACTGTATTGAATAAACATCCTATGCCCCAGTTTGTAGTTGACATTTTTGTAGCAATGCAATTTTGCCCTCCTGACAGCCACAGACACTGTTCTATTTTAAATATTTAGCCAAAATAAAGGGAATAACATATTAATGACTGCGGAACATTTTGTAGTCATTAGTAATAAAGTTCTGAATACTACACCTACATTTTAAAGAGACACTTTGCATCAGTAATTTCTCAAGATACCATTATGTCTGTGTCATCTGAGATTAATATTGTTTCTAAGGAAGTTGTAATTTAAAATTTTTAATCTCTTTTAAAAATAGTATTCTTTGCTTCTTGATAGCCTCGTTAGGTATATATTAAATGGCTTTCTTAAGTGGTTTTGCCTAAAATCATCATTTGTTATAAAATAGCAAGATTTTTGCAGGTTAAACACAATACTTTAAATACTAGAAATTAAGAACTTGAAGAGATTATCTGTAGAACTTTGAGTTTGATTAAAAACAAATATTATCTTCAGAAGAGACCCAGATTGTTTATTGTCATGATCTATTTTGGAAAGGATGAAAATAGAGTAAGGGAATTTAAAAAGAAACTTGCCGTAAACATTGTTTTCTTTTCTCTTTTATCTAAACTTTGTGACAGAAATGGATTTTTCAATTTAATAAGGTATTGTAAAGTGTACTTAGCCCTCTCTTGTCTTGACTAGTTGCTTTTTGTTAAACCATATTCATAACATGACATTTAGAGACTAGCACAGTAAAAGAGTAAAATTTAACCATTTCTGTAAGATTTACATCTTACTAATTGGAAATTATCTCATATTGTCTTCTGACAAAATCCATGGCAGAAGGGTGAGCTGGGTTCTAGGACATGGCTTTTGTAGCGCTGATTCTTCCTAGCCTTCTTTTCACTTGGTGCGAAGGGGAGCCCTCCCAAAGCCAGTACCATCAGCCAGGTAACTTAACATCTTTCCTGCAGCTAATGTCTTTAGCTTTTATTTTTTCCCCTTTCTTTTGTTATAATCTTTAATAGATAATTGAAAGTTACTCTTTAAAATGCGGCTTATAATCTGAAGCTTTTCCTGAATAAATTAGGTAATTTCTTATTGTGTTAGTATTGGTGTAGTACTTAGCAGTCAGTACTTTGCCTGCATCTAGGAGAATCTTTGGTTTCACCTGTTGCTTGGCCCATTTGTTACCTGTTTCTTAATTATGGCCCAGTTGTTTATTTTTCTGCAAAGAGAAAAGTTGTCATTTTAGTTTGAACTTTGTCTGTTCCCAGTAGTTAGTTGAACTTTGAACCTCTGGTGAAATTGTTTCGTGATACGGTCCTATGACTAGGTTTAGTTTCTTTGATTTTACTACAGAGTATATATTCTTAAACAATTTCTATTCTGATTAATACACAAGTAGTTAATTTTGTTCTAAAATTCCCCAAACTCTAATTGTGCATAGTTTTATGCTTCTTCATACGTCGTTAAGTTCATATTTCAGCAGTTTGCTTTCAGTAAATTATGTGCATTTATTCCAGAGATTAAGTATCGATACAATAAATACATGAAATCGTTGTTTACTGCCATATCATGCACACATTACATTCAACTACCCTAAGCAAGTAGTATATCCAGGGATGAAAATCATAGAAAACAATGTTACAGGTTTTTTAAATAAAAACTAAGTTGAAACAGTTCCTGGGTAATGTTAAATGTAGGTAATAGTCTTCACTGCTAACTCCTTGGGACATCAAATTTGTAAGGGAGTTTTGTTAAAATGGGCTCATTCCTAGAAATACACTTCCTGTTGATGAAGAAACATTACTGGATGTTTTTAAATAAGAAATATGTATGTTATTCAAATAAAAATAAAATTGTGCCTTTCTTTTCTATCTCTTGAATCTTTTTGTTAGTTTTTTGTTTGTTTGTTTAGTGGGTCATTTGGTATTTTTGATGAGTTTTGTTTAGGTGGTTGTAATATTTGAGGAAGCGAAAGGTAAGAGAATTTAGAGTTAATTGTTAGCCTCCCAGGTTTACAATCCATTTCTTTGTATGTTTTTTAAAACAAGAAAACCTAGAGACCTAGAGGTTATTTTAAAAATAAGCAAGCCAAGCCCCTTTGCTAGGGAAAGTAGCATTACATTGTGATAAACCTTGAAGTTGAACATTTCCTGCTACTTCAAATTTTGGTAGTTTTTTTTTTTTTTTTCCAAAGCTCTTAGTAACTCAAGGGTTCAGGTTTTGGATTCTGTTCATTGACACCTTCAATTCATATGAGTAATGGGCTTACACCAAAGCGGCAAAACTTTGATTTGCTTGTGTGATATTTGATGACTCTTATTATATCATTAACATCTTTGAACTTAAAAAAATATTTTCTCTCCATCATTTTCTAGGAATACTATATCCAAATATCTCAGTATGTATATATGTAGGTATGTGTGTATATATATATTATATATGCATATACGTATACACACACACACACAAACACTTTTGTTAACTTTTCTAGTATATCATTTTGGGTACTGTATTGATCCTGCCCTTACCCCCAGACATTTTATAATTTAGTTTGTAAAACTTTATTTTCCTGGGTTGAGGCATTTTAACAATTCTTTAATTTCTTTCTATCTTACTGGTACAAACAAATACTTAACATTTGGTCATTTCATTTTTCAGATGACTTTAAATTTTATTCAATTTATTGCTGAAACTGATTTTCATGTAACATAACTCTGTGTTCCTGGGACATATACGTATTTTTCCTTGAGATCCTGGGATATACTTTATAAAACCTTTTGTTATGAGAGACAGGTTTTCGTGATTTTTTTTCCTGCTCTCTAATTTATGTTAATTGGTGGCGAAACAAATCTCCTAAATTCATTCAAGTGTCTGACTTATGAAGTCAGTGCCTAATCTTCTCAAGTGATAGTTTCATACAGAGTCTTTACTATATAACCCCTAACTGCTTTGTAATTTTTGGGGGCACTTAGTGTTTTGGGAGTATGTTGAAAGAGAATCTTGTTTTAATGGATTACTTCAATATTATTTGCCAATTTCAAAATATATGAATTTCAGGGTTTTTTTTTTTTTTTTTTTTTTTTGGTGTGTATGTGTGATTTGAGAAGAGATAAGTGTTTTGGTGTTGAAGAGGAGAACTGTTTCACCTTTAATAAATTATTTTTTGTCTTCTGAAATTTTAAGGAATAATTTTCTTGAAATGCTACATTTTGGTAGAGAGAATGAATGCCCTGAATTTAAAACTATGGCCAAGAGTAAGAGTTTCAGAAGCTTAGAAGCTAGTGTTATGAGACTTGTTTGTAGGGCAAGAGGCAAATCCATTCATTGCTCTTCCAGCTAATTTTGCTAACAAAATATCTTGCTAATATTTTGTTTTTGAAGAACAAATATTATTCAGAATGTTTTTCAAGAAGAGATGCTTATTTTACTTTATACAGAAAACATAAGAAGTTCTGTTACTGGCACACATTCATTCCCTCAGCGAAAACTTAGTGGTGCACCCACCATGTGCCAACATGGAGCTAGCACTGGCGATATAAACATGAGTCAGAAATGGTGTGTCTTTAAGAAGCTGAAGATTTAGTAGGAGCTTAATGACTCATTGGTAAGGAATACCTGTAGTAAGGGTTTTGCCTTTTTCACTTTTCTGCCAGTGTGTAAAACTCTTTAGGTAGGTCTTAGTATGAATTTTGGTGAAAACTAGATTAATTCATTGGCTGCATAGTATGCTATTCCAAAAAGCTGTGGAACTGCATTTTAGAAAGGATTTGGGTTTTCAAGTCATTACAAAAAGAGAGAAATCTAATATAAACAAAACTGTCTTTCAAAGAGCCCTCAAATTGTCCATAAAATACTACATTGTGCTGTCTTTAGGATGAGTCTCACATGCCACTTTTCCCTCCATGTTGGAACCAATTGCAGTTTTTTGGTTGGATACCAGATGAAGTAATTTGCTTGCACTAAAAAGATATTTTTTCCAAAAAAACCTTTTAATTCTAAGGAATTATCCTCATCTAGGTATGTATAGTGAATTTATGGAAGTTAAATGTGTACATGAAGTGAAATAATGATTTTTTTTTTTTAAATATCTTGGTAGGATCCACGCCATCTGCCCTTATTTTCTGACTTGATTGGTTGAGGAATGAATTGTGAATAAGTTTGAACTTATTTTGGTTTTGAAAGATGACAGGTTTCGGTTGAGTGGAATTAGGATCTTTCCAGTAGTAGGTAAGAAGCAGAGGAGGAGAAAAACACAGGGCAAAAACGTTCAATACAGAAAGGTCTACCGTGTGGTTCATCTCAATAATTTTGTGTGTGTTTGTGTGTAAAAAACTTTATTTTGTACAAACGCACAAAATCCACATTATAGAATAATTGGAAAATAGATGGAAGATCATATTAATTGTTTGAATGTGTAGGTAGTTCGATTATGAATAGTCTCCTGTAAGTTTTTTGTTGTTGTTGTTGTTAATGTGTTATCTCCTCCAAATAATACTGTAAGGTGCTTAATGCTATTTCTGCCTTCAGCCTGATTCCACTCATAATGTAATACTATGAATATTTTTATTTAATCCTTAATGTACTGTTAGTTCTGTTCTTTATGGTTAATAGCCCTATTTTGGGTTGTTTTGGAAGTCTAGCCAGTTTTATGGGAAAACGCAATTTGCTAGCCTAGGAAAACGGGAACTGAAAAATATATTTTTGTCTTAATCTTACCTTTCCTTTTGTTATAGTCACAGCTGATTGGCTTCCAATGCAAAGGGTGGCATTATTATATCTCCATTCTCCCCAGAAGCATAGCAATTTTATCCTGATACAGACACTAAGCTGCCTTGCAGTGGTCCCCAGGAGCAACCCCGCTACATTGCAGCCACCCCCCATTTCAGTCATCCCAAAATGGCCAGGGGAACATAGATTACATTTTGAGGACCGTAATTTGACTGCTGACATATCTAAATACCTGAGAAAGCACACACTGTCATTATAGGTGATTAGGTACTTGTTTTATTAACACATACTGAGAGATACTGTTTTAGAGACGCTGTACGGGTTCTAAAGGGTTAAACTTTTTTGCCATAATTTATTTGGAGTTTAGGGTTTGGTTTTAAAAAACATCATGCAGTCGTAATTGGAAAAAAAATGTTTCAGATTTATTAATAATTAAGATCTTTTCTGTTTGGAGGCTTTCCTTCTTATTGTCCTGGGTATACAATTTGAATGGTAACTGATCAATTTAATTAAAACTTTCTGGCATTTTACCCTCTTTGCTATTGCTGTTTTTTTGTACAGAATTTTAAACATAATTATTATTTTCTGGCTTCAGGGAAGTTTGTGAGAGGCAAGCCTGTATCTCATTGTTGTTTTGATTGGAAATTACATATGACTATGAAAAATGAGATTTTACTGTACATAATGGCATTTAACAGAAGTAGTTTTATGAAATGAAAATACCCTACAAGGTAGGAAAAAACAAGTATTTTTTTAATGCTTCATTTTCTGAACTTAAATAGAATTAAGCTAGATTGGCTTTGCTTTTTCCTCCAATAAAATAACTTTTAAAAATTCACTTTAATGGAGTAGTCCTAGAGATATATTACTCTTTGGATATGGTTATCTAGTTTGCAACAAGTACCTGTGATACATAGCTTAGATCTCAGCAGGAAAGAAAAAAAATTAATTTACATATCAGTTTCTGTATTTGTAAGAATTCTGTAGCAAGTGACAGAAACTCTATTGAGATTAATTTAAGCTAAGAAGAAATGTATTGACTTACATACATTAAAATCCAGGCATAGATCAGTAACAGCTAACTTCATGTTCTCAAGTGATGGTCATTAGAATTATTATTTGGTTCTCTCTTCTTCTGGGTTGGATTCTTTCTTAGCTAGACTTTGTCAGTGTAGCAGGAAAGGTAGCTCAAACCCTCAAGTCATACAGGGTCCTTAAAGCTTCTCATCTTTTTGGAGTCTAATAACAAATCTCACCCAGGGACTTTGGCCCTGTGCCTATCTCTTGGACCAATTACTGTGGAGAGAGGAGAGGACAATGAAGTGCCATGATTGGTCAGGCCTGGGGACATGTCCACCCTTGCAGCTGGGTATAAATAACGTAATATGGTTAATAACTGTAGCAGAACCCCAAGACATAGGGGAGGGGAAGTTCTTGAAAGGATGGGATGCTAGGAATCAATATTACAGGAAATGATCTCTTTTAAAACATATAATCTCTTTTACTTTGAAGCCAGCAGTAGTACACAGTTGCCGTAAAACTATCATTTTTAGAAAAACAGATATTGGCTGTAAACCAAAACTGATCTGATTTCTAGGCACTGCTTTTACTCAAATATTATCATATTTGATTTTTTAATCAAAAATTGCTTTTATTTAAAAGTTATTTCTTTAAAAAATTGAAATACTGATACCTAAATGTGCACAATTTAAAAGTATTTCTTGTAATTTTTATTTAATTTTCTTTGATTAAAAAAATCAAATAAGATTCTCTAAATCAATGCTGTTGATTTTTAGGTAGATGGAATACATTGGAGGATTAATGGTCTTTGGCATTGAGAAAAAGATTATTAGCCTAGTTAAACAATTATTCTTTTAAAACAATTTTATTGTACCATTTTGAAAATGAAATTCTAAATAAATTATTTTCTGAGGTGTTTTGCTTTTAAAACAATGATCTTTTTAAACATAAATCTAGATAGTATCATTTTTGTAGTAGTTCTGAGGGCTCTGTAATAATACTTTTTAACCGTGACTTCATGGAAATTATGTGAAAGGAGCTACTTCACTGACTCTTATATAAAATGGGTATATAAGAGTTTTGAAACATTACTTAAGTATGGTGTAATGTGTTACCTGTTTAATTACCAACAAAGTTATTTGGCAGCTATTGCAGGATAAAATCTGATCCCCCTTTTAAAGTTTTTTACAGCCTCCACTGGGAGAACAGAGGAACTCAGAGCAGGGATAGAGAGTTCAAAGAGATGAGTGGATACTCCAAATAACATTTTGCATTATTTTTATATTCTAGTTACTGTATCAATGTCTTCAGCTTTGGTACCATAAAAATAATAATTTTAGTAATAACTTTGAGTTAATATATGGCATACACAGTAGGAGTCTTCTAGTTTTGCCAAGTGTCATCTGGTAGTTGGACCTTTAGTGAATATTAAATGTTGGTAGGTTATTGGTGAATGTACTTACTGTACATAAAAATGAACATTCATGGAATTGGGTGTGATTTGCCAATAAGAATCAACATAGGAAGTACTTTGTATTGTTAGATTAGTTTGGACACCCTTTGGATGCCTTTAGACCATACTTGGAGATTACTGCTTCTACTTCAGAAGCCTGTAATGATTAGAGTTTGCCAATATTAATTCCGTATATTGATTAATTAAGCCATGAAATCTAGTAAAATGATATAGTCTTCATTACTTCCATTCACAGAATTGTATCTTAACCCAACTTGGTAGCTTTCAGCAGAATACTTTGTCAAAATATTACTAATTTTAGCTAAGAATTCTATTCACTGATTTCAGTGTTTAAGTTAGAATACACATGCTAATGAAAATTTTAGTTTCCTTTGAATGGAATTAGATTTGCTAACTAGAATAATCTCACAATGTAATGCTGATGACTGAAATGACACTTCAGCCTCCCTTTGGTGACAACCCTAAGTTCAGACAACCTTGCTGTAATAGGAATATTCTGACTTGGGGACTTGTCACGATATGCTAGCTGTCATTTAGAGTGATAATTCCTGTGTCAGGGCATTTGATACCTGTCTCATTTGGTTTATAAGGATGTAAACATTAGCATTCATGTTTTCTTATAAAGAACTTTATATTTTTATTCTCCATGAGTCAGATATTATCATCTTACTTTACGCATGAAAAAACTGAGTTTAAGAGAGAGATTAACACATGAAAATTCACACAGACTCACAGGTAGAATTATGAACTGAAACAGCATTGTGTCTTTCTTTACTTTCTGGATAGAATATTAGTTCATTATATCCAAAAAAATCTGTCTTCTCTAGTATAAGGAAAAAACTAGAATTCTGAATTGTTTGCGTGGATGTTAAATGCAGTAAAACATTGGACAAGTACTTACAATAAAGGCTTCACGACTTGGTTCTGTTTCAAAACAGAGTTTGTGGCAGTGCAGTTTAATCTGTACAGCTAAGCTGCATGATAAAGTAGTCGTTTCCAAGAATTACTAATCAAGCAGAAAGTATTCTTGCTACATTTGTAAGAGAATATTTTCAGCAGAATATTTTTATTGCTGAAAATATTCTCTGTAATATGTAAAAGCCTAGATAAATATATTAGATACATGTTTTAGGATAAATATACTTGGGGAAATTGTGTATTTGGTACTGGAAATAATATTTTTTGTTCTTGTATTTCTTTTCTACTTGCTCTGTAATTCACTCACCAGGAATCTATCTCACCTGAGATAGAGCCTAGAAAATGTTCCGGTGAATGTAGGAAGGAATGTATTTTGGAATTAGGAATCTTTTATAAGTATGCAGACCCTTCTCACAAAAGTACACTTTGCTTAAATAAAATTTAGCCAAGCTAGATAAAAGAATAATTCATTGCATTTAAAAAGACCTTTCTCCTTCTAGGCTTTGAGTATTGCATACCTAAGATGGATCCTTTGAAGAGGCAGGTAAAGCAGGTTGTGGATTGTTGGCACCTCTTATTCTTTAAGTGTTTGTGATGTTATGTTTTCTCTCTGGGCTAAAGTCAGTCACTTGAGTGGAAGGAAGCACAGCAATCCAGTCTTAGTCTACAGATAGACAAGTGGAGGCTTAGCAATGGCAGAAGTCATTGCATGAACATAGTAGAGCAGAGACTAGAACTCAGATTGTTTGTTCCTTTCATTGTTCTAGTTTCTGGCAGAAGAATTTGTGTAGAAAATTGGTGGAAAGAGGACCTGTTAAACATATTCTGTTTCTTTATGAAATCTACATTCTCTTGGAATTAAGTGTAATATGCTAGACTCAGTTTGTTAGGCCATCAGCATGCACGAATATGGTTAGAGGCAGTGGTATCCCCAAATCTGCAGCACAAGAAAGAATTTTAATTATAATATGCCATAGATTTTCAGGGCATTTTAAGCCTTTATAATGGTATAACTTATGATTAAGATTTACACAGTCAAAATTGTTAGCTGGTATAACAGCTGAATATTTAAGTATTTATTCTTGATAGTTGCTTTAGCTTTGAAAAATCATTTTTCCTATCAGAGCTTCTTCACAATGCTTTCAGCAAAATGTTTCTGAATAATTCTGGCTATATGGTAGACTGCTAACACTGTTTCTTGCCCTCTCTGTGGGGCTGATGATACAAGTCTGATTTAGAGTCAGCTATACTTTTATTTTTTGCCTTGACTGACTAGGGGATGCATTGGGGGAAGATAAATTTTAGGGCAAGGGGACACTCAGGGTTGTGGCAGATGAACTGTCAAGGATACTTTTGGCTCAGTGTCCTCAAGCGTGTTCAGCTGCAGTGACAACATAACTAAAAAGAGGGATTGTGCGCTTTCTAGGTGCAGGACAGAAGATGTCTCAGGCCATGTAAAACTGGCCACAGCAGAGGACAAGGTACTCCCTGTGAGGCAAAACTGAAGAAAGGGGATTGAGATAGCAGTTCTGGGGAAACTGTATTTATTAGGTAAGACTAATGGGAATGATAGAGTCTTGCTTGGGCTCTTTGTAGATCTGTGGAAGGACAGCATAAGTGTACACATGGAAAAATCTTTCTGCAATCCATTTACCACATACTCCTTTGCAGTATCAGTCAGGGTTCAGTGCAGGAAACAGAAGGGGATATAATGCAGGGAATTAGTTGCTTGGGGCATCTTTTGAAAGGGCTGGAGGGCTGGGCTCTAGGCTGGGCCTTTGAGAATGATTTCCAGGACACCTTGAAACAGCGCCACAGTGGGAGCTGCCACCTCTGCTACAGTCAGGAAAGTGGCAATCAGGAGGTTCCTACTGAAACAGTGGCAAGAAAATACTACTGTAGCTGTGATCAAGGTGATCACAACAGCCACTGCTGTTAACATTGTGACTGCTGGAAGTCTGGAATGTAGCATCTGGCCATTGCTGTGACAGCTTCTCCTTGATGCCTGTGAACTGGTGACTATGCTGTTATGCTGAATCTGGTCCCTGCTGCCTCTGCCACTGTCTATAAAATAATTAGAAAATGATTAATTCTATTTTTAATATAATTTAATTGTAATTTTATGCAACTAAATTATTAATAATGGCTGTGTTTGACAATTGATTTGTAAAATTCATAAAAATTTAATAATTGGCTTTGCAAAAGAGTACAGCCAATTCCATTGCATCACTGCAAAACCTCCTAGCTGACGCTTCTACTCCTAGTTGAAAATTCTTTTTTGTTTTAGTTCAAAGCTGGATACTGGATACTGACATTTTCATGATCTTGTTTACAAGCTGAAAGCAGATAAAAGCTACAGTCCAATGGAGTTCTGCTTTGCTTCTGCTTTCCATATCTTGCGTCCTGCATCTTAATGGTGGAATCAGATTTGCATCCAGAATACCAGCTATGAAGGAGTCTGGAAAATACAGTTTTTAGTTTTCCAACTTCTGCATTTCAGGAAGGCATACTACAAGGAGGAAGTTGCTGAGTGATAGCTGATCCTTTCCCAGGCACTCATCTTCTTAAACATAGTATTTTAATTACAGTTTAGCCCATTCTTGATGACTCATTGTCATTTCTGTGAGCTTCTCTTTTCATAATGGCCTGTAGTTGGAATGATCATGGGCCAAGGGATTTTAACATCTGTAAGTAACTCTTTGTCCTAGGTTAGCTTGTGTCTGTCCCACCTCCCATATCTGCTGCTGAGACATTTATGTTTGATATCAGTTGATGTCAACCTCCCCTGCAAGCCACAGGCAGGGAGAGCACCTCACCCAAAGCAACCAATTTATTGGCTGGTCAGCAACCTGTGATTTCTGTAGCTTAAAAAGATGAGTGGGGCTTATTATCTTTTGAACTAAGACAAAAAGGAAAGAATTTCCAAATAAGGGTAGGAACTTCAGCTGAGAGGTTTTGAAGTGAATGATGCACTGGAGTTGGCTGTACCCTTTTGCAAGACTGATTGTTAAATATTCAAGAATTTGTGAGTTGTCCAACAGCCATTTTTAAGAATGAAGTTGCATAATAATTAAATAAAAACAAATAAATACTCAAATTATTTCCTAATTATTTGCCCATCTTTTACTACTATCTATGCTCTTGAATTTCTTTATGTCTGCTATATCTGTATGGTAGAAACACTATATAGTGGTTTGCTACTATACATATCTTCCTGGCTCCCTTTTCACTGTTGTCACAGTTGACTGTGGTGGTAGTTGTTGGCATTTCCTGAACACATCACACTGATTGTGAGGGTGGGGAGGGAGAGTCACAAGTTGAAGAGGCCATGAGAAACCATGTACAAACTCAAATTATGGGAGAAGAAACTATGAGTGAAATTATGAGAAAAACCTAATGCATGATGTAGAACTGAGTGGTATTAATAGCAGAGCACTGGAGGGAAGGGCCACAAACTCTTCACCCCAAGGTCTAGAATCATTCTAGAATTATCCTACAGGCCTAGTTTTTAGGAGATTCAGCTCTATTTTATTTCTTGCTCTTGGAATTATATGAAATTATGAATTTCTGTGCGTTGCCAGCTTTAATAGAACACCCTAGAATTTTATTTACTTTTAATTTTGTTTATTTATTTATGCTTATGTGCCATCTCATGAAAAAGAGGCAGTGTGTTAAAAGTTTGGGTTCAGATTTTCTGAGGTAGATAAGTAAGCTAAAGAAGGCAGTGAGAAGTGTGATATATGAGAATTTCCAGAGCAAGGGCATTCATAACTTGTAAGTATTTAGTCCAAGTCCCTCCCACAACACAGTTTACAGATTGAAAGGCTGGAGGTGGTGGCTCACGCCTGAAATCTCAGCACTTTGAGAGGCCAAGGCAGGTGGATTGCTTGAGCCCAGGAGTTTAAGACCAGCCTGGGCTGCATGGCAGAACTCCGCCTCTACAAGAAAATATAAACAAAGCTAACTGGGCATGGTGGTGTGTGCCTGTATTCCCAGCTACTTGAAAGGCTGAGGTGGGAGGATCACTTGAGTCTGGGGAGGTCAAGGCTGCAGTGAGCAGTGCTTGCACCTGCACACTGCCTGGGCGACAGAGTAAAACTGTGTCTCAAAAAAAAAAAAAAAAAGATTGAAAGCTCTCTTGAGGAATGCCGCTTATAAATACATTTTTAAAAATTCAGTAATTTTTTTCATGTATAAACATTGTGGAGACTATTGTAGTTGCTTATACAATCCTGGGGCATAGGTGACATCTGTCTCTTTACTGTTGTAGCTTCTGCCTACCTTTAGTAGCTGCTAAGGTGCAGACTGTAGATCTGGACTGTCTGTGTCTGTACCTCACTCACAGCCTCAACTTCTCTGCTGCTTTTGATTTGCCCCCTCTCTTGTTTTGTTTTCTCTGTACTCTGATTGCTTCTCCCATGCTTCTCTGCTTTCCAAAGAAAAAGCTGACCTTGTATAGATCCTGTCAGCCAATTGCAGTGTTTTTCTCCATTGTGGGTTGTTCAGTCTGAGGAGTTAGGTATAAACTCAGGGTAGTACTCTCTTTTCTGTTGTGTTTGTTTTTGCTTACATATTCAGGAGCTGCTCTTTATCCCCAGAACATCGATATATATATATATTTTTTCTGTTTCTAGATTTAAAAATATTCCAGAAGTCTGGCCTCAAGATAGATAATATTTTACTTTTAATTTGGTGCTCTTGTTTTAGAGATTTGAGCTGGATTACATTTAGTAAACCAAACCCCATCCTTAAAAAAGATCATCTTAAAAAAAATAGTGGGCCGGACATGACGGCTTACACCTGTAAATCCCAGCACTTTGGGAGACTGAGGTGGGAGGATTGCTTTAGCCTGGGAGTTTGAGACGAGCCTGGGCAACATAGTGAGACCTTGTCTCCATAGCAAAAATAAAAAATAAAAAGTCAGGTGTGGTGGCATGTGCCTGTAGTCCCAGCTACTCAGAAGGCAGAGATAAGAGGATCACATGAGCCCAGAAGTTGGAGGCTGGAGTAAGTTATGATTGTGCCACTGCACTCCAGCCTGGGTGACAGAGTAAGACCCTATCTCTAAGAAAAAAAAATAGTGGTTGAAATTGGATTTTTCTCTTCTCTCATAAGATGATAGATGAAAAAAAATGAAAATAGATTTTTAAAAAGCAAATAGATAATCTCTTGGCATTTTTTATTAAGGAATAAAAAAATTATCTAATTGAGGCATGTTAATCCAATGTTAAAGTTTTTTTTTTTTGTCTTTTTGTTTTTTTCCTTTTTGTGGAGAACGGGGTCTTGCTATATTGCCCAGGCAGGTCTCGAACTCCTGGGCTCAAGCTATCCTCCTGCTTCCGCCTCCCTAACAGCTGGGATTACAGGCGTGAGCCACAGCTCCCGGCCTGTTTTTATAGATGGAGTCTTGCTCTGTTGCCAGGCTGGAGTGCAGAGGCGTGGTCTCGGCTCACTGCAACCTCTGTCTCCCGGGTTCAAGCAATTCTCCTGCCTTAGCCTCCTGAGTAGCTGGGACTATAGGCACGTGCCACCACGCCCGGCTACAATGTTAAAGTGTTAAAGGCTGGGTGTGGTGGCACAGGCCTATAGTCCTAGCTACTTATGAGATTTGAGACCAGGTGAAACTGCCTGAGTTCAAGACCAGCCTAAGCAGCATAGTGAGACCCTGTCTCTAAAAATAAGTAAATTTTTAAAATTTCTTCTAATTACAGGGGATAGGTAGAAAAAAAAGTGTTACAGTGCAGCTGAGAATTTCCTCAACACTTTTAATGTGAAGTTTATTTAGATTGGGTGGCCAGGGAAAGCGTCCCTGAGGAGGGGACTTGTCCTCTGTGAGTTGCATGACTAGGAGGAAGGCATCTGCCCTCTGAAAATTTTTCAGTCAGAGAGAATTGTAAAATACAAAGGCCTTAATAAGAGAACCTAGTTCGATATAGGAATAAAAAGGCTGATGTGGCTGGCATCAACTAAATGAGGGGTGAAAGTGATCGGGATGAGATTGAAGAAGTAGACAAGGATCAGTGGGGTTCTGTTAACCACAGTAAAGGGTTTAGATTTTATTTATTCTTAATGCCACTGGAAAGTATAAAGTTGGAGAATGATTGTCTGGTTTGTATTTCAAAAAGTCATTGTGATGTGGAAGGAGGGCAAGAGTGGAAGAAGGGAAACCCCTTTAGTTTGGATGAAAATAAATGATGGCTTGGACTACTAGAAGAATAGTGGCAGTGACATGAAGTCGATAGATTTGACATATCTTTTGAAAGAGGAACTAAGTAAGACTTACTGATTGATTTCGGGTAAGGAAAGGAGAGAACTTCAGGAGAACCTCTAGGTTTTTGTTTTGAGTAAACTGGTGGTGGTACTATTTCCAGGAATAGGAAAGACAGGAAGTTGAGTGGAGTTATCAGATTTTTTGTGTGAAGGGGATATATCTACCACCTAGATTATTTTCTTAACTTTTTACTCTACTTGCTTTATTATACAATAACCCATTCCTCCATCCATCAATCTTGTTTTTGTGCCTTTTGATGTAAATTGCAATACATTTCCATAAGAAAGGCTTTTAAATGCCCAGTTTTTCTCATTTTACAGATGAGAAAACTAAGGCTTGGAGGAAAATATGCTCAAGGTCTTACAGCTAGTTACTGGTGAATCTAGGATCAGCATGCAGGTTACCATTAGTCCAAGACTCTAATTTGATTATATTTTAACTTGTAAGAATAAAAGTGAATTTTGGAAATGGGACAAGTTTTTCCACCAACTCACTTATGTGCTAAAATCTCTTAGACCAAAATTTCTAAGACAAAAATGCAAAAGATATAGTACTACAGTTGCATTTGACTGGATTACAATGTTAGCATGGCACTTAGGTCATGTTGTTGGAAAGTACCTTCTAATGTTGTAGAATTGGAACATTTTCAGACGTTTGGTTCAGGAAAGTAGCTTGGGATTCTTCCAAGCATTAATCCTCTTCTTGGCAAGGCATTTGCATTTTAATTAGCAAATGTGCCTTGCATACCTACTATGCACTAAGCCCCGTGCAAGGCCCAGATATCATAAAGGGAGTGATTCAAGTTCCATACTTTCAAGGAATTCAGCCTTTGACTTCTGAGTCAGTTTTCTAAAATTTCTCTTTTTTTGCTATAAGTTTGTTTGAAAATATAATAAAAACTGAAGTTCAAAAAGGTAGAGAAGCTTAATCAATCCAGGCACAACTTCAGCCTCTTTGGTAAGCATATGACTGACATAGGCTACAGAGTTGAGTCAGTTGCTGGTAACGTGAAGAGCAAACAGATTTTTCATTTGCTTTGTGTAAGCACCTTAATTTTCCAAGAAGTGAAAACATGCTATTTTAGTTTCTATCGTATGGAATTAACTAGCTAGGTTATCAGTTAAGACGGTATCCAACTTCCAGTATCCTGGAAGTTAATAATAACTTAAGTGGGTACAGAAATATGAGACATGTTTGTCTTTAAAAGTCAAACTAATTATCTCATATTGATGTTATTTTTATGCTTTCTTATAAAATAAATATTTTCATGATTGAGTTCTGAGAATTTAGATTTTAAGGAAATTAACCCAATAGAGCATTGTGTTCTTTCTTTGCAGTGGTCATTCTCTGTTCTAAAATTTAATATCCTCCAACATCTCTCTCAGCTCATATCTTCCCAAATTCATTTCCCATTAGTATCCAATATGAAGTTACAACCAAAGTATTTGTTATACTTCTCCAAAATCCAGTCCTAAATTTATTTCCTTCAGAGATTTTTATAGGATTAATCTATTACTTTCTATTTCTGTATTTTTCAACCCCAAGATACCTAAATAGTTCTTTACTTTGCCATATACATTATTAATTTTATGGGTATTTAGTACAGTAATTTAGACTCCACCCAACAGACTATAGTGATAAAATTCTTCTATTTATTATTGATGCTGAAAAAAACTTATCAAATTTAAATTAATCTGTAAATACTTTCTATGCTGAAAGACATCTTTATGCCTTTGACAAGAAGAGTTTCTCTCTGGTGGAAAGTTCCAAGAAAAACACACATGGATTAAAAAAGGGATCTCTTCTTCTTCTTTTTTTTTTTTTTTTTTTCCGTCCTCAGTTCACTCTCCCACATTTGACAAAGAAAAAGAGAAATGGAATGGAATTTAGTTCCTTGTTAGTAAGAATTAGAAAAGTAAAGAGGGAGAAGAGACTAAAATTGACATTGATTTGAACTTATTTGGGATATAATCTTTCAACTAGAAGTTTACTTTTAAAAAACCTTCTCTTTTTGACTGTGTGTGGTGGTTCACACCTGTAATCCCAGTACTCTGGGAGGCAAGCAGGAGGATTGCTTGAGTCCAGGAGTTCAAGACTAGCCTGGGCAACATGGTGAGACCCTGTCTCTACAAAAAATAAAAAAATTAGCCAGGTGTGGTGGTGCATACCTGTGGTTTCAGCTACATGGGAGGCTGAGGCAAGAGAATCGCTTGGACCCAGGTGGTAAGGCTGCAGTGAGTCATGTTCATGCCCTGGCACTGCAGCCTGGGTGACAGAGTGAGACCCTCTCAAAAAACAAACTCTTCTCTTTTTAAAAATATAATGCAAATACAAAATGACCTTAACCGTTGAATTAAGCAAAGTTATTTGTACCTTTTTTTTAAACAAAAACTTTAGAAACAGAGTTCAGTAAGGAAGTGAGATGTGACATTATTATCTATACAGTTCCTCATAGACTGAATATGTACCTAGTTTTATGAAATATAAAATTATGTATTAATTTTTTCTTTGGCATCTCTGTCTTATCCCTGTGAAATATTCCTAAATTTTTATACTTAACATGGTGGGGCTGGCTAGTTTGGTCAGAATGAGTACAACTTTGGTCAGAATAAAGTACTGTCAGGGATAAGACTTAAATGACAGCATCATTGACATTAGGGAGAGATGGGGCTTAGAGCTAGCATAGGTAAGATTGTAAAGTGCAGTTAACATTTGGTACCTCCCTATTTTTTTTTCTTCTATCCCATTCTCATTTTTACTTCTTGGTATTACTTTTCTGTGTCTGCACACTATCTCCTGACTGTCTAGTTTCAGCACCCTCTCTTGTTGGCACTCACTATCACTTGGCATTTTTCCATTATGTAATAGGTAGGTGTCAGGAAAGCTATTTGATTAATCTGTTCTATACTAGGTTATACTAAATTGATGTGAGGAATGATCACTGCTAAACCTACTCAGGGATATTTTCCTCTTAACTTCCTGTGTGACCTCAAATAACAGAATTTCAAGGAAGACTGTAGGAACTTTTCTGCAAATCACACTGTTAAATGTATTCTGCCTAATGTAACTGATTCTGGAAAGTATGAGGAAGATATCTGTGGTTCGTAGCCCCCTCTTTTATCGCCACATTTCTTTAGGCAACTTCACTTCTCTTGCCTGAGGATGGCCTTTCTCCATGTTTTACTTTTCTCTGTCTTCTTACCAGAGTCCTCTGTAACAGTATTTTGTTGTTCAAAATAAATTAATTAAGGAGTACCCTGCATTTTGAGATTCTTTGTATATACTGAAATATAAGTCAGCTTCATCTTTTCTGAGTGACAGTTCTTTTGGGGTGTTGGGAAGCCTCTGATATTATAAGGTCTAGAGCCTGGATTTTGGTTCTTAGTCCTAAATTTTGAATCCTAGGTCTGCCACAATTGAATGCTAGGTCTGCCACAATTCTGTATTCAAAAGTGCCATAGAGTATAAAGAATCAGGACAAAAAATTGCTACTAACCATTTGCTACCCAGAAACTATCATAATAATTAATTTTTTTTCTTTTACTATTTTAAATCATTTGGCTATGACCATCCTGGACGTGTAATTACATGGTCAAAAAATGTGAACTTTCTGGGAGATCTTGATAACGTTACATTGTATCTTTCTGGCTGTCGAGCTCATACATTTCATCATACTAAATTGTCTCAGTCTTTGGGACTTTATTTATTTTTTTATTAGGCAGTGTTAGATATTGTAGCCAAAAACAGATTTTCTTTTTCCTCTTTTGGTTCCAAATAGTCATCTGTTATTTTGGATTATTTGCTGAATTGTTAACTATACAGGAAACTTCCAGGCCTCATCTCACAGCAATGACTGTCATGTTGTTAACAATTATGATATCCCAGGTTATGTTAACCCTGCCTAAGTAGTTACATGGCCAAGTGAGGATGCCTAGTAGCTATAGGTGATTGGTTCCGTTTTGTCTCCTATACCTAAAAATTTGCCATAGGTAACTGCTTTGATCAACACAGGATAGCGTCCTTTTATTCTGCGTGTAATAAAGGACTGTATGTAAAAAAGGAACTTAACTCCTCACTACCCTGTTTCTGTCCTCTAGACAGCCAGATGGATCTTGTGTAAAAGTAGAAGTAGTCTTGGCTATAGAACAAGAACTGTTGATATTTCCATTTTAAAAAGTTGAATCAGTCTTAAGTTTGATTTGGTAAGTAAAACAAAACCAAAACCAAACCTGGGATAAGCTGCCAGTAATTTACCAAAGTATTTCAAAACTTGACAGATGTAAAACATTAATATATAATTTATTCTTAGCAACTTAATCTCTTTATTGAGTGGTAGTGTTTCAGTAATAAGGCTGAGCTGTTTGTATACACTGACCTTAATCTAGTGGAAAACAGTAGGCTTTTAAATTGACACATACACAAATCATCTTAGTATCCACAAAATGCCTTATTGTTAAATTACTGTTTTTCATTCTTACGTTTTCTCTGACTACTTCTGATAGTATAAGTAGGCATCTCTATTGTATCTTTTTTCAGAAGGCATATTTAAACAGTTTTTATAAGGTGAATATAAGCAGATTTTCTTATGCATTCTGGTATACCGGGAATTACTGCCACTGATTACTTCCCAGATAATCCATTCTAACCATTGAGTATCTAGAAATGTTACATTTTAAGTCACGATGATTCTTAAAAACTGCTGAATTAAATAAGCTACACATTTTGCTGGAAATGGAACAAAACTTACTTGCTTTTTTGAAAGGAATTGATTTATTTCCTGATTTCGTCTCTGAATCTTGACCACAAATTGAGTTTTAAGGAATATTGAATTTTCTATTTGGTTTTATAAAAGTTATAAAACATATACAAATAGAAAATAAAAGTTATATTTACTGTTTAGTATTAATAAAACTGGTGAGTTAATTTATTTCAATCCAAGTTAACATATATTACCAAAGCAGATTTAAATAAATGATGCTTATGTGTAAGACACTGCTGGATATTATAGTTAAGACTTTAGAGTTCCTTTCGTACTTGTAACACTAATTCCAATTATTATGTGAAATTTGGTATATATAATTTTCCTAATGAGATGACATTATCATTACAAGTTTCACAATATCTGTGTAAATGTGTTACTCAACCAAATAGTGTAAATCTGAGGCAAATCTTTGCATTTGTAGAAACTAGAGCAACTTTAAATCCCAGAACCTCTTCCCTACAATGTTCTTAATAGATTTCTTCTAAGTGTTTTGCCAGTAGTCTCTTTAGTAGCAGGAGTAATACCAATAACCAAAGTAAGCAATTATAGTTCAAGCAGTCTTTCTGCCAAAAGTTCATTCACATTTAAAGGAAAGTAGGAGTGTTGGGTGTTTCTGAATTATCTATGCCATTGCTTTCCAGACTGATTAAAATTGGCAGAAATTATTCAAATACTGTGAGGATGAATTTTGTGACCATCCCCCATTCCCCACACCTGATAGGACATCTAACACTAATTGGCTATTTTCAGAGGTTTGTGTATACCAGCAATAGTTGAGAATGAATAGTTTCTCCATTTTTTTCCCTATTACTTTATGCCTAGATTACTTTGTGATGGCTGTGATCTTCCTTTACCTCTCTTTTCTATTTCTCCTCTCTCCTGTCCAGCCCCAGTATGATTCTTAAGCATCACTTTTGTTTAGTCGTTCCTGTTATTTTTTTTTTTAATCCATAATGATGTCTCCTATTGCCAACTAAAATCCTCAGTTTAGCATGCAAATCTTACAAGTGTGGACCCAGCTTACCCTTCCAGCCTCACCTCCAGTTATTCTCTTCTATACTGATGACATTGGTCTGTGTCTCACCATAATATGGTTTGTACTTTTTAAGCTTCAAAAGTTTTAGTATGTTATCTCCTTACCCCCTCTCCTAATAGCTTCACCTTCTGTAGTCTTTAAACCAGTGCATTTTATATTTATACAGCTGTACTGTATGTATAGGATTAGGTCTGATTATGAAAGATTTGAAAGCTAATCAGAGAGGTTTGCATTTTGTCCTAAAGCCAATGAAAGTAGCCAAATGTTTGAAAGGAATATATGATTAATCTGGCACTGATGTGTAAGAGACACTAGAAGAGTTAGAGATTAGCATGGAAACCTTTAAAGGAAGACTCAAATTTCCCAGGATAGGTAGAACTGATGCCTGGGGGTGAAGAAGAGATATCAGGTATCAAAGTTAACAAATCTCGAGATTCAGAGAATGACAGAATAAGGGAGATTATGAAGGAGAGCTGTTTTTAAGGAGGAATATGATTTAGATGTGAAATAGGTTTAGTTGCAATGATGATATAAATTTGGACTTCAGATTAGAGCCTGAGCATTCAGACTTGTTTCTCAAACTCAGGATGGAATGCTTAGAGTTTTATTCAAATAAAAATGACAAAATTGCATATGTATTAAGAAAGTATATGTTAATGGAGAATGGCTATAATAAAATAGTAAGGGTAATACTAGCATATACTTTGTTTCTAATATAATATTAAGTAACTTGAATCACCTTTGACTAATTGTCATTGAATTAGCAATTAGTAATTGATTTTTTAAAAACTTTTATTTTAAAATTTTATTTATTTTTCTCACTTCTCCATTGTTCTTACAGACCTTTTTAAAAGTGTCAGATTTATTGGCGTATAATTTACATACAGTAAAATTAATCTATTTTAGGCATATAGTTCTTTTAATTTTGATGAATAATAGAGTTAATTCAATCACTATCACAATCAAAATATAGATTTTAAAAATCCCCCATAAAATTCCCTGGTTCTTTTGAGAATGCAGTTTTTACCTTGAAAAGTATTTCAATGAAATAAAAGTTTTTAATTTTAAACAATCAAGTTATTATAGAAGTGGATTTTGGAGTATAGCCAGGTCTTAAATTGGGGACCACATTTATTGATTTCTGGTAGATTAATTTATTTTTTAAGAGACAGGATCTTTCTTTGTCACTCAGGCTGGAGTGCAGTGGCGAGATCATAGCTTACTGCAATCTTGAACTCCTGGGCTCATGATAAGTTAATTTGAATTTCTTGTTTTTAACTGAGCAATTTAAGAATGGGACTTAATATAAATGTGTACTTTTACTTTCTTACTTCCTGCTCCCCTATCCTTTTTTTCATTTAATTGTCTTCCTAAAATCAGTTTCTTCTCATGATCTCTGTGTTGGACTGTGTATTCCTCCTATGTGCTTTTCTTCCCTCATTCATGGCACTTATCACATTATTATAACTGATAATTACTCTTCTGTCCTGTTAGTCTGTCTCACTGAGGTGGTTCATTGTCTTGATCATTATTTGATCCTTATCATCTAACTCAGTGATTAGCATAGTAGGTAATAAATATTTTCTGAATGTGTTTTTCTTGTCACTTGGACTCAAATACTTTAGAATAATATTAGACTCTTTAAACCTTCCTCCTGAAAGAAAACCTGATTACAAAGTTTTATCAATTTTTCTATCTTTATAATATTTTTTATATCCTCATCCATTCGTTTTTATTTTCATATTCACTTCCTTGTCTGGGCTTTTCCCACCTAAGACCAGGGGTCCTTGGTTTCAGTCTTTTTTCTTTTTTACCTTGTATACTACTGCTAATTCAGTTTTGTGTAAATTGTTCTCTTATCCAGAAAGCTCAGTGGGATCTGTGTTGTTTACCACGGAAAATGTAAACTTATGTATCTAGCATTCAAGACCTTTATCATTTATTTAAAAGGTTTGAGTGTCTGATAAACATCAAATGCACTGTGATGGGTGATTTGTTAGGCTGTGTAATTTGTCCCCAACCCACTTTTCCTGTTATCTTTTTCTACTTCCCTACTTAAAATTCTCCACAGTGTCTAATTTGGTTGCGTACTTTTCTCTGAATATGCTTTTTGCTTTCCAGCTGTTACTTGTGCTATTTCACTAATCTGGTATGTTCTTCTTTTCCATTTCTTTCTGAGTCTTACCCAAATCAAGTCCCACCTTCAACATCTTTGACCATTCTAATCCATAGAGCACTTTCTTTTGACCTCGTTTAGGAGATTTTAGTATCATTGCTATTCATTTGTTATACTGCCTTGTGTTATTTTTCTTTCTCTCTTTTTATTTATAAATATGCTTTATAATATAGGCATTTATTATGCCTTTAACATAGGACTTGTGCCTGTGGTCCTCAATAAATATATATTTGATTAGAACATTTAGACACCTGTTTACACTTATGAATAGAAACTTAATGAGGGAATATTATAGTGATTCACTTTATATCTAATAAAATTCCAAAATATGTACACTAAACTTTAGCATCTATGAACAGAAGTATTATAGAACAACTGTCAAGATTTTAAAGTGAATTTTACAGGAACAATATGTATTACAGTGCATTTGTCAAACACTTTTTTACTACATCATTATTTTGCTGGAAGAAATTAATGTTGGCAGATAAAGCTATTATATAACTAAATATTTTGTAAAAATATTTGGCTTGACTAATGCAGTACTTGTTTAATTGATCTTTGGTTTTTATAATAAATTATACAGTTTTTACATGATAAGTAAAAGTAAATGTAGAGTTTAGGGAACCCATTTTTAGGAAATTTAAATCATACACATAATACAGTGATTTTCTACTTTTATCTTCAATTTCCACAGTAGTTTTATTAAGGAATCATATCACTGACAGTCTCAATTGAGAAGTCATTTATCTAGTCTAAATTCTGTGCTCTTAAATCCTTATAGATGGGACAAACCTGGGGACTCTACAGGTTAACATTTTTATTACTCAGTTTGGGAGGAATAGAGGAATAAGGCCTTTTTATCTTTTAGAGATCAGAAGTGTTAAGAGTTCTGAACAGTTGTTTCATTTCAACTTAATAATATGCTTGGTAAGGGTAGGTAAACCAAATGGATAGGGCTTGAGGCATCATTGTTGTAGAGAAAGTTTTAGAGGCGATTTTGTGCCTGGGGTATAAAGTGCAGGGCTAGGAGGAAGGGAAAACATGGGGATTTAGAAAAAAGAAAGATTGGGAATATCCCAAGGGCAAGACCTGTGTTTTTGGAGAGTGGTTGAAGACATCTTTTGCTTTTTGGTTTGAAAAAAGAATGATTAGTTTCCGTTACTACTGTAACAGATTCCCACAAATTTAGTGTCATAAAAGAACACAGATTTATTATCTTAAGTTCTGGAGGTCAGAGGTCTAAGTGGGTATGGAGGGCTGCATTCCTTCTGGAGGTGCTGGGGAAGAATTCATTTTCTCGCCTTTTTTAGCTTCTAGAGCCTGCCTGCATTCCTTGGCTCATGGCCCCTTCTTCCATCTTCAGAGCATATACATCTAGCCTCTGCTTTCATTGTCACATGTCTTCTCACTTTGACCCTCTACCCTCTTACAAGGATCTTTGTGATTATATTGAGCGCACAAGGCTAATCCAGGCTAAGCCCCTACCTGAAGACCCTTAATTTAATCACACCCACAAAGTCCCTTTTGCCATAGAATGTATAGATTCTGGGGATTAGGATGTGGACATCTTTAGGGGGATATTATTCAGCCTATCACAATGATTATGAGAGACTTGATAAGCATCTTCAAATAGTTGAAGGAAGGGCTGACGTGTGAAAGATGAAAGAAATGTTAGTCTTTTTTTCTGTGCGGTCTAAAGGGATAGAATTAGAATTTGTGGGTAGAAATTACAGAGACAGATTTGTACTCGCTTTAAGAGAGAACTTTCTAACCATCAGCTGTAAGGATGGAGTGGGCAGTCTCAGCAGCAGTATGTCCTGGACACTGGCAGTGTTGAACAGAGGATGAACAACCGCTTCCTAGAATTGTTGTAGATAGGATCTGTAAACATTGGCAGATCTACCCTTGCCAACCCTGAGATCAAGTGATTCTCTCTGCATAGCTCTGTGCTATTATAATTTGGATATGAAACATAATCCCTGCCTTAAATAATTCAACTTTTACTCCATTAGTTGCTATATTGCTTTATTGTCCCCTGTTCAATACTGCAGTAAACATAAGGCCTAAAAGAAAGATTGAAAACAAGGGCTGTAGATTTAGGAACCTACTGCTAAGACAATGACCTACTTTTGTTTGGTGAAGTTCTTGTGGGTTAAATATATTTTCACTTGTTTTGAATGACTCATTCTTCCATTCAGGTGAAAAATACTCATACTTTTTAACAATTTGAATGGATGGCATTCCTAAAAAGCTATGTGGAAAGGAGTTTGAGTATTTAATCTTATATTTTTCCAAATAGGAGAAACATTTTATTTTTTTAATTTAGTAGACCTATCTGTTCATCCATGTTGAATATTTCATGGTTTTGATTGTAACCAACCAATTTGAGCCAATTTCAGTAGTTTCAATTGAGAGATGTAGTCCTTGCTAGTAGTTCACTTTCAGATAGACTCAAAAAGCTTTTCTGTATCTCAGGGAATCCAAGTCAGATGTCTGTACATGGGAGGTAGTGGCTTTTATAAGCTGGTAGTCAATGAATATTGCATTGGGAGAGCTGAAAAAGTTTATGTACTTTCAGACATCTCATAATGTATTATGTAGCAAATTTGTTTTCTCCATACCTTTTTAATAACCTTATAGATTAAAACTTTTTTTTTTGAGATGGCTACTGTATTTTTTTCTTGAGAGTTATTTTTGCTGAAACAGAGTGAAATTGAACATATTTGCTAACCAGTCTGGCATCATGCCGCATCATGGCATTTACCTTTTTTCCCTGAGGCTGTTGTGCCTCGTGTTTTCTATTTAAGTATGACTTACTAATGATACACAAAAAATTTCCATGGTTTCTCTAGCTTCTTCCTTATACTTCAATCCTGTCCCAGATGGTAAATATGCTTAAGAGTCCTCTTAGATAAATCCAGTGTCAAGTTAAAAATTCTGTACTATTCATTTCACAGTGAAAAGAGGTAGTCCCATTTGAGGGTATGACCAGAGTATAAATCATTAAGTAATAGTATCAGAAAGGGCTTTGACAAGTTGTCTTATCTAACCCTCTGCTTTAAAGAGGCAAATGACCTAATTCGTTAGTTTCCTCAACATGCAGACTCTAAACCAAGTTTTCATAAAATCCAGGCTTTAGAGTCTTCAAGAACCCTCTGAAGCTGCATGCAGAATTTCTGTGATTGTGTCTTTTTATGAGATGAGGGTCCATCAACTTTTATTTATTCATTCATGAATTATTCCCTCCCTTTCTCCAGTACTTTAATAAATGTTATGTGAAGCTTGTACCGGGTACTTGGGCCATACTCTTAATATATGATTCCTAATAAACTTGATCTTTCTTTTTATCTACAACCTATAGGAAGTAGCCAATCTTAAAACAAGGAACCAGATGTAAGGGACTATGGCTCTGTAATTCTGTTTGCTTCGAGGTGTATTTCTGGACTGCTCATGGATTCTTGTTATACTCTACTGTCTGAAACCACCTTGATGTCTTTTTTTTTTTTTTTTTTTTTAATCTATATGTGTTTGGATTTGGCTTTGCTTACTGATTATCTGATGTGGAATTTGGTGATCTGGATGCTGGATTGAGTGCTTAGAATTCATGTTGTTTTTGGAATTTTATCTCTCATCATTAGTGTGAATTGACTTTAAAGCTGTATATAAAACATGCCCTGCCCATGTCTCTCTCTCTACCTTTTTACTGACTGTAAGGGAGGAAGCTTAGATAGCAATTCTTGTTTTTTATTTAATTGGAATTTTTATTGAGATAACTAAATTCACATGTGGTTATAAGAAATAATGGAGATCTTGTGTACCTTTCCCTTGGTTTGCACCAATGGTGACATCTTACAAAACTATAGTATAATATCACAGTCCAGATATTGACATTGATACCACCAACAGATTTCTCTAGTTTTACTTCTACTCATTTGTACATGTGTATGTGTCATAGCATCCTTAGGGTGTTGCTTCACCAGCCAGAAACCTCTGTGGCCAGTGGCACCTCTACTTGAGTTTTTCTTGCACCTGCTGGGCTCGTTCTGCCCACTCGGCCTGGCAGGCTGTGCTTGGCTCACGATACCTGCCTGTATCCCATGGCTGCCAAAGGTGAGCCAGGACAGAGTGGTGAGGGGCGTGTGAGTGAACGAGTGTGGGGTCTGGCCTCTGCACACAGACAGGCGTGCCAGCTGCTGTGGTTGGGGGAACAGGCAGCTCCATGCAAGGGTGCTTCTGTACCTGACAGACCACAAGTGGCTTCTGATACAGGCACCAGTGTCTGGATAAGGGAATGTGATGGTGGCACCTGAAAACTGGGAGATACCAGGGACAGCAGAACCTGATTGCCCGCAGTGCAGCAAGTTGGGGAGGCTGTTTCAGGGAGGCATGTCTTGGCCCATTTGTGTTAATAGCTCTTTCAGTCTCACTACCTCCCTCCAGCTTGCGGCTCCTGGGCTGGCCCGGCTCCACTGCTGCTTCCCATTGCACGTGGGGCTACTTGGTGCCGGTGGAGGGCAGGAGGGCTATAGTGTTACAGAAGCTCTGGCTTGGGGAAATCCCGAGGTCTTGTCCCCAAGAAGGGTTGCCACCCTTCACTCCTGCAGTCTGAGAGTGTGTCACTGCCCACAGCTTGGTGAGATGGCCAGGAATGTGTTACAGCCCCTTTAGCCCTCGCCGTTTAGTGGGTCCTGAATTCTTGTCCCACATCCAGGAAGAATGAGATTACGTGGACAACTATAGGATGAGCAAGGCAGAGAGGAGCTTTACTGAACAACAAAACAGTTCTCAGTGAAGAAGAGACTCAAAGTGGTTCTTATCTCTAGGCAGGTTGTCCTGGCAAGTATCCAAGTCTGACTGAGTCTCGGGGGTTTTTATAGGCACAGAAGGGAGGAAGTGTGTGCTGATTGGTCCTTGGGTGGGTAAAAGCACCATCCCATTGGCCAAATGACATCATGGAAGTTCTCACTCCTAGTCCTGGATTGCACCTGGTACTGGCCTCTGGACCTCCACGCTTCAGGCCTTCCCTTGCTTGAAGGTGGGGTTTCACTAGGTACCATCCCTTTCCCACCTGGGAACCTGTCTACCACCTGTTGCCATCAGCATGCAGCCGGCAGCACCCAGGCTGTCCACAAGGGGGTAGGGCGAAGTCTCCCTACCATGCTTGTCAGCACCCAAAGTTTTAGCTTCAGAAGTAGTTTCTGGAGGGGGCTGAGGTGGCGGGTGGGGTCTGGTAGGTCAGCGCCACCACAAGTGTTTGCACACCAGGCCTGGTCGCGACAGCATCTGGGCTCAGTTATCAAGACACGTCCACAACTTTGCTCCATTGCTGAGTGAGCAGGGAGAGGCCAAGGAGCAGGTGCAGGCACTTCTGAGCCTGCAAGGGTAGGGGGCTTCCTGCCCCCAGAGAGCGCAGGGATACCTGGTCTGGAAGTGCTGCCGGGTGGCTGCACCTGCACTGGGGAGCGCGGGGCTCCTGCTCTGCCAATTCATTAGGGCCCGGGGCTTCTGCTGGGATGCCTGTTCCCAGCCCCTGCTAGCTCTGAGGAATGTGCAGCTCCAGCTGTGTCTCCCCTGCTGCAGCTGACATCCTCTCAGTGACCACTCCACATGGGCTGACATCATATGTATATTTAGTTCTATATAATGTGTTTTTTTTTCTTTCTTTACACGATAATTTAGTTTACACAGTCTCTAGGTCACTTTTTCTGCTTGTAGATTTTATGCACAAGCCCCAGAAAGATAGCTGGGGGCAGGGGTGCTGCGTACTGTTCAGTGAGACCCATAATGTGGCTGTAACTGTCTTCCTCATACCGCGAGAACACGGCCGGCAGATCCAGCTCCTCATGTAATGCCTTCACCTGGGCCACCTTCTCGGCTTCCTTCTCCCCGTAATTTTCCTTGAGGATCTGGTACTGTTCCGGAGTGGCCCATTGCAGACACTAAACCACCAGCCAGCTTCATTTGTTGTCCTGGATGTCAGTGCAAACTTTGCAGGTCACACTGGGGTCCCCAAAGAGGTCAAGGTAATCATCCTGAATCTGAAAGAACTCTCATATCTCCAGCAAGATCTTGGCATTGGCATGCTCCTTCTTGCCATCAATTCCTGCCATGTACATGGCTGCAGCCACAGGAAAGTAGAAGGAATAGAAAGCCGTCTGGTACTTGACAATAGATTTGTACCTCTTTTCAGTGAATCTGCCAAGATACACATTGCCCTGGGGGGGCTGTGATGAGGTCCAGGATCTGCCCAGTCTCAGTGTGATAGGAACTCTATAGGAAGAGCTCGATCAGGTTCAGGTAATAGGGCAGCTCCCGGCAGGAGAGCCTCAGCAGGCGGTAGATACATGCTTCCAGAAGGATAGCATCATTGATGGCATCCAAACCCATGCCTGGCTTCTGATATCAGCAGATCTGTCCCCAGCGGGTGAGGGATGGATCCATGATGTCATCTGTCACCAGGAAGAAAGCTTGCAGCAGTTCCACACAGCAGCCCACAGTCAGGGCCCGCTGGAGACTATCAGCATCCTGTTTCCTTGGCTCCATCAGCTCCGGGAACGCTACTAGCACTGTCAAACCCCGGTGATACTTGCCTCCAAGTACATGGCATTGTACTCCAGGACCTCCGTGAGGCGGGCAATAGCATCTCCTGTCTCTGGGTGCCGCATCTCATCCTCAGTCAGCACCCTACGATCTGGGAGAAGTGCTGAATGACATCTTGCTTTTTTGGGGGCATAAACATCTGATTTCTGGTCTCCATTCATTCTGAGGGAGGAACAAAGGGCTCTGTTCCTGGATGGGGTTCCTGCTCCTATACAGTGTTATCATTTTTGTAGGTTTGTGTATCTAGCACCACAGACAAGATATAGAACAGTTCCATCACTGAAAGTATCCCTTTTATTATTGCTCTTTTAGAACCACATCCGCCTGTTTGCCACCCCTCCTTCTTCCTGCTCCCAGCAACCACGAATCTGTTCTCTATTTCTTTAATTTTATCATTTCAAAAATGTTATCTAAATGGAATTATGAGAGACATAACCTTTTGAGAATTATATAGTCTCCTTGAGATTCATCCACGTTGTTGCATGTAGCAATTGTAGCAATTTTTCATTGCTGAGTAGTATTTTTGTGTAACCATTCACTTGTTGAAAGACATAGACTGATTCCAGTTTTTGGCTATTACAAGTAAAGCTGGTATGAGCATTCATATGCAGGTTTTAATGTGACCATAAATGAAAATGTAATATTGGCTCATGAGTTGGGAAATGTTCCCTCCTTTTCTATTTTCTAGAAGAGATTAGCAAATTATATAATACTGGGGCTGGGTACGGTGGTTCACACCTGTAATCCCAGCACTTTGGGGGGCCCAAGGCGGGTGGATCACCTGAGGTCAGGAGTTTGAGATCAGGCTGACCAACATGGTGAAACCCTGTTTCTACTAAAAATACACAAAAAAATTAGCTGGGTGTGGTGACAGATGCCTGTAATCCCAGCTACTTGGGAGGCTGAGGCAGGAGAATCTCTTGAACCTGGGAGGTGGAGGTTTCAGTGAGCCGAAATCATGCTATTGCACTCCAGCCTGGGCAGCAAGAGCGAAACTCCATCTCAAAACAAACAAAAAACTGGCATTAATTTTTGTTTACATATTTGATAAAATTATCCGGTAGAATTAGTCTAGGTCTGGAGATTTCTTTTTTCAAAGCTTTTAAATTACAAATTCAATTTTTAAAATGTTTATAGGACTATTCAGATTGTCTTCATCTTAGTGGAGTGGTTTTTGAGGAATTGTTCATTTCTTCAAAATTGTTGAATTTATGAGTATAAAATTCTTCATAATTCCCTTATTATCCTTTAAATGGCTGCAGGATCAGTAGTAATAGCCCCTGTTTCATTTCTGATATTGGTAATTTGTATTTTCTCTGTTTTTGCTAATCTTCCTACATAGAGTTTACTAAATTTTAATGTTTTTTTAAAACCTTCCAGAGAACCGGTTTTTTGAAATTGATTTTCTTTATTGATTTTTTTATTTCCCATATCATTAATTTTACTTTTATCTTTATTTTCTTTCTTCTGTTTGTTTTGCATTTATTTCGCTCTTCTTTTTCTAGTTTCTTGAGGTAATAACTTAGATTATTGATGTGAGACTTCTTCTTGTTTCTACTATACATTTTTAGTGCTATGAATTTTCCTGTTGGCACTACTTTAGCTACATTCCACATATTTTGATTTTATATTTTCATTTTCATTCAGTTCTGTGTATTTTTAAAAGTTCCTTTGAGACTTCCTCTTTGTCATATGGATTATTTGCAAGTATGTTGATTAATTTTCTTATGTTTGGAGATTATCCTCTTGTCTTTCTGTCATTGACTTTTAGTTGGATTCCATTATGGTCAGAGAACACAGTATATGATTTCAGTTTTTAAAAATTTGCTGAGGTTTGTTTTTGGGCCCAAGATACAGCCTTTCTTGGTGAATTTTCCACTGGTGTTTAAAAAAAGGTATATTCTGCTGTTGTTGGATGGGGTGTTCTATTTATGTCAGTTAAATTGTTTGTTAATTTTGCAGTTCAAAATAACCTTGCTGATTTTCCTTCTAGTAGTTTTATCAGTTGATGAGTGGAACATGTTGAAGTCCCCAACTATAATTGTGGACTTGTCTGTGTCTCCTTTCAAGTCTGTCAGGTTTTACTTCATGTATTTGGAGGCTCTATTACTTGGTACATACACATTTAGAATTATTATGTTTTCCTAGTAGATTGACCCTTTTATCACTGTGTAATATTCTTGTTTGTCTCTCATAATTTTCTTTACTCTGAAATCTACTTTAGCAGATGTTGATATAGCTACGTCTGCTTTTTAAAATGTTTACATAGTATAATTTTTTTATCCTTTTACTTTTAGCTTACTTAATGTTGAATTTGGACCGAGTTCTTGTAGACCAAGTATAATTTGGTCATGTGTTTTGTATGCATGCTGCCAATTTTAGTCTTTTGATGAATGTGTTTAGACCATTTATATTTAAGGTAGTTATTAATATGTTAGAGCTTAACTCTGCCCTTTTATTACTTTCTCTCTCTCTCTCTCTCTCTCTCTCTCTCTCTATATATATATATATATATATATATATGTCTCTCTCCCCCTCTCTCTTTATATATTTGTGTATGTATACATATATTACTCATTACAGACAGTCATCCTGTTTAAGTTTAGCATGAAATCCTGCCACATTTTGTGGGCTGTGATTTTAATGATGGTTAACTCCCAGAGCCCTTGTAACGTTATTTTGATCTATGAAGTTTATCTGATACCACTGGGGTCTCATGGGTCTCTGTTGGTATTGCCACAGGAGACAGAAGGGCTTTCCCAGGCTGGGCCACCTCATGTTTCTGGGTGAAAAGGTAGTTTCAGGCCTTTGAAGCCAAAGATGCGTCTCAGGATAAACACTTTTAAAGGAATCCCTCTTGCCAGTGCCATCTGGCCCCCTACCCCAGTCTCCCTTTGTGGGACAAGAGAATCTCAGGTCTTGTGGGAGAAGGAGATTGCTTTCCCTGGCTGCTTCTTATTAGCAAGCTTCCCAGTCATATGCCCTCTTGCCTTTGGTTTGTCAGGTTTACCTGGTGTGGTTGAAGATATTCCTGTTCAATCCTGGGGAGAAATGACCCTACCTGGACTGCCTTCTGTGTCAAATTGGGGGTTGGGTCATGCTGAGACTGGCTGTCTTTCTTCTGTAGAGTAGAGGGCACATGCAGTCCTGAAATCCCAAACCAGTTTGCTGTCCTCTTACTACCCTACCTTCCAAGGTTTTCTTTTGGCTGTCTCTTGCATTATTTCTTGGGTTTATTAATTTTAATTTGAGGGTAACTTTTCCCAACACTACCTTTTTTTTTTTTTTTTTTTTTAAAAATAACTCACATCTTATATACTGACACAGTGACCATGTGTGGACATGTAAAGGATGAATTTATGTACATTATCTTTAGCAACAAGAAATAATATGTATATAAGTGTTTTAAAAATGAATCAAAATTGGCTAATTAAAATTTTGTTCAAGCAACTAAACTTTAGTTACCTGAACTTTTTCTTAAGTGGAACCTGTTGATGGGAAAACAATAGTCAAATGTTGAGGCATTAAAGTATATACGGTGAATGTATTCTCTGTGTGTGTGTGTGTGTGTGTGTGTGTGTGTGTATGTGTGTGTCAGTTCCTCATATTTTCCCTGTCTTTTTTGTGCTTTCTGTGTTCTAATGGCTTTTTTCCCCACTCTGACTTGCCTTTTCACTCTCTTAATGGTATTCTTTGATGAAGAGACGTTCTTAATTATAGTGTAGTCTAACTTATTAATTGTTAAAAATGATTAATACTTTCTGAATTCTGCTTAGAAATATTTGCCGAGCCCAACGTAATAAAGATACTCTTAGTTTTCTTCTAACAGCTTTATTGCTTTGATTTTCACATTTAGATACACAGTCTATCTGTAATTGATTTTTATTTATTATGTGAGGACTCAAGATTCATTTTTTTTCCCTATATGAATTTTTAGTTCATTCAGCTCTATTTATTTAAAAGACATCCTTTCCCCACCACATTTGCAGTATCGACTTTCTTATAAATCAGGTCTCTGTGTGGACTCTTTCTGGACTCAGTGACAACTGGTCCAACTCTTTCTAGACCACTATGCTGTCCAGTAGCAATGCAATGCAAGCCACAAATACAAGCTGTATGTGCAACTTTAAATTTTCTAGTAGCCATATCTTAAAAAGTAAAAATAAATTTATGAATTTTAATAGCATGTTTTATTGGACCCTACATGTGAAAATATTAACGTGTAATCAGTAGGAAATTATTAATGAGATATTTTACATTGTTTGGTACTATGTCTTTGAAATTGGGCATAAATTTAACATGTGTGGCACATCTCAAGTAAGACTCAAAATTTTCATCAGAAATACTTGATCTGCATGTAGGTTTCATACAATTCACAGCTGAATAAGTAGGTTCACATACCAAAGTTTGTCCAAATCATACTTCAAAGTTTTCTAATAACTGGATCACTTATCAGTTATTGTATTTAAATTAATTAAAAATTAAAAAATTACAACTAGAGTGCCTGAACTACGCTAGCTACATTTTAGGTACTCAGCAGTCACATGTGTCTTGTGGCTATTGTATTGGATAGTGCAACTCTTTTCTGTTCTACTGTCAGTTTTTACTCTAGAATATACTTTGGTAATTACTGTCACTTTATAATAAATCAGAGTGGTAGTATAAGTCCTCCAACTTGTTTTTGGCTATTGCCTTGGCTATTAATAATCCTTTGAATTTTCATACAAATTTTAGAATCACCTTGTCAACATCTAGCATTTTTTTCCTCACAGTTTACTGTTTATATTTTTAGCTGCATACATGACAACAAGAAATCCAAAGTGATATTGAGCTATTGTCATGGGTGGAGGGTCCAGACTCTTGGCATTTTGAACAAAGAATTGGACAAAACGCACAAACAAAGCAACAGAAGAATGAAGCAACAATAGCATATATTTATTGAAATGAAAGTACACTCTACAGAGTGGGAGTGGGCTCCAGCAGGTGGCTCAAGAGCCCCTGTTACATAATTTTCTAGGGTTTAAATACCCTCTAGAGGTTTGCCATTGGCTACTTGGTTTACACCTGATGTAAATGAAGTAGTGGCTCACAATCAGGCTGATTGGTTGCAAAAGTGACCAATCAGAGGCTGAAGTGAAGTTACAAAGTTACACTCTATGCAAACGTGTGATTGGTTGCAGAAAGTCACCAGTCAGAGGCTGAAGTGAAGTTACAAAGCTGTACTCCTATGCAAATGAAGACTTGGCCTGTGACCGGTCCGATTGGTTGCAGGAAAATACCAATCAGAGGTACTATCATTTTTCATCTGCAACTGCAGAAAAAGTAGGGGCATTACAAAGGGAGTAGCCTCTGATCCCTTTGTTACTTGGATGTTGAGAGATGGGGTTTTCCTTTTAATTCAGTTTTAGGAAGTCAGCGTGAATTGGCCTTAGGTTCCCTGCCTCTAAACCCTATTCTCCTGCCTCACCATGAATGCTGGATAAATAGTTGACTTGATTCTTTCCTAACTAAACAACTGGTTCCAAAACACTAGCCTTAGTGTTCCTGCCATTCTTTTATCTGTACCTCTTTAAATAAACTTTTCCAGATCATTCTGAATATCAGTTATTTGGGCCACAAATGCAAACCACAGGACAGGATTTTAACATATAATATAGAATAAAGGAAAAAAAAGTAAATAAATACATTTCTTTTTTTCCTTCTTATTTTATCAGGGAGTGGAGTCTATGAAGGTATTAGGACCAGAGAAGAGGTTGGAGTAGCTGCTGATTTTGGAAATTACATACTGCTCTGTCATTTCTAGTACTTAGCACAGGGCCTGGCACATACTAGGTATTCAAATCTTTGGCTAAGTAGAAGCATTACTCTATTACTCTGTTACTGCAAACTGAGACTTTTTGGCTGAAAGTCTGAGTAATTTTTTTTTTTTTTTTTTTTTTTTTAAGACAGGGTCTTACTCTGTCACCCAGGCAGGAGTGCAGTGGTGTGATCTTGGCTCACTGCAACCTCCACCTCCTAGGTTCAAGCGATTCTCCTGCCTCAGCCTCCTGAGTAGCTGGGATTACAGGCACTTACCACCACACCCGGCTAAATTTTGTATTTTTGGTAGAGATGGGGTTTCGCCATGTTGGTCAGACTGGTATTGAACTCTTGACCTTGTGATCTGCCCGCTTTGGCCTCTCAAAGTTCTGAGATTACAGGTGTGAGCCACCACGCCCAGCCGTGTCAGAGTAATATTATACAAAGTAATATATGGCATTTGGCTTTGTGACTTTTTTTAGAATATGAAAAGCAATATTTGGGGACATAATTACAATAGAATTGCTGTATAATTTGGTATAACTCATGATGAGTGATATATGACTAGAAAGTGAATTGTTCTAATTTAAATAGAACACTATTGAATTAAATTATCTTATGTTTTTAAAATAGTTCTCAAATGGTATTCATACTAGACAAATTATCTGGCTGATTGTTCTAATAGAAATATCTCTACATTGGCTGGGCGTGGTGGCTTACGACTGTAATCCCAGCACTTTGGGAGGCCGAGGCATGCGGATCACAAGATCAAGAGATTGAGACCATCCTGGCCACCATGGTGAAACTCCGTCTCTACTAAAAATACAAAAATTAGCTGGACGTGGTGGCACGCGCCTGTGGTCCCAGCTACTCGGGAGGCTGAGGTGGAAGAATCGCTTAAACCCAAGAGGTGGAGGTTGCAGTGAGCTGAGATTGCGCCACTGCACTTCAGCCTGGTAACAGCGCAAGACTCCGTCTCAAAAAAAAAAAAAAAAAAAAGAAAATATTTTTACATTTATTGGAAGCATCAGGTTTTTTCCTTCTGTTACACTACTAATCAATTAATGAGTTCTAATGTAAGAGAAAGCATCTCCACACTTAGGCAGATATATGCTCTGACATTCTCACTTCTATAACGTGTATCAACTCTTGAGGATGGGACTGAGAATGGTTGAGAAAGCTGAGTCACCACCTTGAGAGTCTCCCATTCCAGTTTCTGAGATTCCAACATTCTACTTAAAACTGAAGAATTCAGAAACAGAGCTATCCTTCCTTTTGGGTTTTCATGGGGGAAATCTTAACTTTTCCTACATGAAAAGTAAAAGATTAAGTTGACATCTCTATGGCCACTGTTTCCCTAGATCAAGTGTTTTAATAGGAACGGAAAGCTCCAGCTTTTCTTTTGGGTGAGTATTCCTCAGCCCTCCCACTTCTCTTCAGAGCACTGGATTTTTCTTAGTAATCAGCATCCTTTGACATAAAGGAAGAAAAGGAAAGGGCCACCTGTGTCATCTATAGTTGAGGCTTAGGTAGAACAGGTTAGAGAGCATCCTGGCTCTTTAGGGCCACTACTCTAAAATATGGTGCTATGGATGTCATGGGCGAGGCAACAGGATTTTGAAATTTTTGAACCTCTCTGCTGTAAATTCAGAGATTCCTGACATATGGGGGTAATTAATTGACATTGCTGATGACAAATATAAGCAACTCTGGAATATCTCAGTGAATTGAGAACTGAGGCACATAGATATTCAGTGACCTCCAAAAGTTCCCGTACAGCTGAACCAAGGATTTCCCTTCCCCAGCCCCCCCCCCCCCCCCCCCCCCCCCCCCCCCCCACCCCACACCCCCCCCCCCCCACACCACCCCCCCAAAAAAAAATTTAAAAAAAGGTGGAC
>CAUYLG010055923.1:0-36636 GCA_963573385.1 Cacajao melanocephalus | reverse complement strand
GTGCCTTGGGGTTGCTCTTCTTGAGGAATATTTTTGTGGCGTTCTCTGTATTTCCTAGACTTGAATGTTGGCCTGGCTTGCTAGGTTGGGGAAGTTCTCCTGGATAATATCCTGAAGAGTGTTTTCCAGCTTGGATTCATTCTCTCCGTCACATTCAGATATACCTATCAAACGCAGATCAGGTCTTTTCACATAATCCCATATTTCTTGGATGCTTTATTCATTTCTTTTCACTCTTTTTTTCTCTAATCTTGCCTTCTTGTTTTATTTCATTGAGTTAATCTTCAATCTCTGATATCCTTTCTTCTGCTTGGTCGATTTGGCTATTGAAACTTGTGTATGCATTGCAAAGTTCTCATGTTGTGTTTTTCAGCTCCATCAAGTCATTTATATTCTTCTCTAAGCTCTTTATTCTCGTTTTTTTTTCAAATCTTTTTTCAAGGTTCTTAGTTTCTTTGCATTGGGTTAGAACGCATTCTTTTAGCTCAGAGAAGTTTATTACCCACTTTCTGAAGCCTGTTTCTGTCAATTCATCAGACTCATTCTCCATCCAGCCTTGTTCCCTTGCTGCTGAGGAGTTGTGATCCCTTGGAGGAGGAGAAGCGTTCTGGTTTTGGGTGTTTTCATCCATTTTGGGCTGGTTTCTTCCTATCTTTGTTGAAATATCTACCTGTGGTCTTTGTAGTTGGTGACTTTCAGATGGGATCTCTGAGTGGACATCCTTTTTGTTGATGTTAAAGTTATTTCTTTCTGTTTTTTAGTTTTCCTTCTAACAGGCCCCTCTGCTGTAGGACTGCTGGAGGCCCACTCCAGACTCTGCTTGCCTGGGGATGACCTGCAGCGACTGCAGAACAGTAAGGGTTGCTGCCAGTTTCTTCTTCTGTTATCTTCATCCCAGATGGATACCCATCAGGTGTCAGCCTGAGCTCTCCTTTATTAGATGTCTCTTTGTATATACGGGGGTCGGGGAGCTGCTTGAGGAGACAGTCTGTCCCTTATAGGAGCTCAAGTGCTGAGCTGGGAGCTCCATTGTTCCGTTCAGAGCTGCTGGGTAGGTACGTTTAGGTCTGCTGCAGTGGAACTCATAACTGCCTTTTTTTCCCAGGTTCTCTGTCCTGGGAAGGTGGGGATTTATTTACAAGTTCCTGACATGCTGCCTTTTTTCAGAGATGCCCTGCCCAGCAAGGAGGTAGCCTAATGACAGTCTGCCAGCAGAGGCATTGCTGAGCTGCCATGGGCTCTGCCCAGCTGCTGTGTGAACTTGCTTGTGGTTTTGTTTACAGAGGCATAGTTAGAACTGCCCCAGTAATGGCAGTCTGCCTCTGTAATGACGGACTGCCTTGGTAATGGCAGACTGTGTCAGTAACGGCTGATTGCCTAGGTAATGGTGGACATCCTTCCCCACACTGAGCTGGACCTTCCAGGGTCCAGCTGCTTTTGCTGTGAAACTCTCAATCCAGAGCATTTCAGATTGCTGGTCTTTGTGGGGGTGGGACCTGCCAAGCCAGATCTCCTAGCTCCCCATTTCTGCCCCCTTTTTTTTAGTTGAACGGGTGGCTCTGTCTCCCAGGCATTCCAGGCACCAGTTGAAACAGCCGCCCAGATTTGTGTGAGTTTTTGTGTGGAGACCCGCTGCGCCGGCTGAAACAGACATACTGGAAACTCATGGCACTTTTCAGCCCAGGAATCTCCTGGTCTGTGGGCAGTAAAAACTCATTTGGAAATGTGCTGATCACTCACCCTCTGTGTTGTTCTTGCTGGGAATTGCACTCCAGAGTTGTTCCTATTCGGCCATCTTCGGGCTGCCTGCTCTTCCACCATATTGTTTTTTACAGTGGCTGCACCGTTTTACATTTGTACCAAGAGTATAGCAGGATTCCAGTTTCTCCACTACCTTGCCAACACATATTATTTTGTTTTGTTATAGTAGCCATCCTAATGGGTATGTGGTAGTATCTCATTGTGGTTTTTATTTGAATATCCCTATATTGACATTGAACATCTTTTTGTGTGACTGCTGCCCATTTGTATATCTTCTTTAGAGAAATATCTGTTCAGGTCCTTTGAGTATTTTTTTTAAATCAGGTTGGTTTTTTGTTGTTGTTGATTTGTAGGAGTTCTTTATATATTTTGAGTATTAACCCTTTAACAGAGATATAATTTGCAAATATTTTCTCCCAATGTATGGGTTGCCTTTTTACTCTGTTGATTGTGTCCTTGGATCCATAGAGGTTTTAGGTTTTGAGGTAGTCTAGTTTATCAATTTTTTTCTTGTTTTGCCTATGCTTTTAGTGCCATATCCAATAAATCATTGCCAAATCCACTCTTGTGAAGCTTTTGCACTGTGTTTTCTTTTAAGAATTTTATAGCTTTAGGTTTTATATTTAAGCTTTTGATGGATTTTGAGTTAATTTTTGTGTGTGATGTTAAGTAATGGTCTTACTTCATTCTTTATATGTGGCTACCCAGTTTTCTCAACACCATTTGTTGAAGAGATTACCCTTTCTCCATTGAATGGTGTTGGAACCTTTGTCAAAAGTCAAGTGACCATATATGTGTGGTTTACTTCTGGGCTCTCTATTTTCTTTCACTGGCCTATACATCTATCTTTATGCTACACTGTACCGCACTGTTTTGGTTACTGTAGCTTTGTAGTAAGTTTTAAAATCAGGAGGTGTGAGACCTCCAACTTTGTTTTTCTTTTTCAAGATCATTTTGGCCATTTGGGATGTGTTGAAATTCCAAATGAATTTCAGGATAGATTTTTCTATTTCTATAAAAAGTAGCATTGAGATTTTCAGAGGGATTGCATTGAATCTGTAGATTACTTTGGGTAGGATTCATATCTTAACATTATAAACTTTCAAATCTACAAACATAGGATGTCTTTCTACTTCTATTCGTATCTTCTTTAAATTCTTTCAGCAGTGTTTTGTTGTTTTCCATGTACAGGTTTTTCATCTCCTTAGTTAAGTTTATTTCTATGTATTCTACACTTTTGATGCAATTATAAATGGAATTATTTTTATAATTTTCTTTCCAGATAGCTCATTGTTAATGCGTAGAAACAACTGATTTTTATTTGTTGATTTTCTGTCCTGCAACTTTGCTGAATTTATTAATTCTTATTTTGTGTATGTGTGTGAAATATTTAGGGTTTTTTTTTCTATCTATAAGATTATGTTGTCTGTGATCAGAGGATAATTTTGCTTCTTCCTCTCTAATTTGGGTGCCTTTTATTTCATCATCTTGCCTATTTGCACTGGCTGGGACTTTTAGTACTAAGTTGAATAGAATTGATAAAGAGCACCCTTGTCTTGTTTCTAATCTTAATTGGAAGCCTTTCAGCCTTTCACCATTGAGTATGATGTTAGCTGTGGACTTTTCATATATGGCCTTTATTGTGTTGAAGCAGTTTCTTTTTATTCTTAGTTTGTTGAGTGTTTTTATCCTAAAGAGGTGATAAATTTTATCATATACTTTTTCAGCATCAATGGAGATGATCATGGGTTATTTTTCCCTTCATTTTGTTTATGTGGTATTGATATGGTTTGGCTGTGTCCCCACCCAAATCTCAACTTGAATTGTATCTCCCAGAATTCCCACATGTTGTAGGAGGGATGGGAGGATAATTAAATCATAGGGGCCATGCTAATCTTTCCCATGCTATTCTTGTGATAGTGAATAAGTCTCATGAGAATCTGATGGGGTGATCAGGAGTTTTCACTTTTGCTTTTTCCTTATTTTCTCTTGCCACCATCATGTAAGAAGTGGCTTTCGCCTCCTGCCATGATTCTGAGGCCTCTGCAGCCATGTGGAACTGTAAGTCCAATTAAACCTCTTTTTCTTCTTGGTCTTTGGTATGTCTTTGTCAATAGCATAAAAACGGACTAATACAGCTATATAACATTGGCTGATTTTTACATTGAACTTCCTTGCATTCCTGGAATAAATTCCACTTGGTTGTGATATATAATCCTTCTAATGGGTTGTTGAATTCTGTTTGCTGGTATTTTGTTGATAATTTTTTTGTCAGTGTTCATCAGGGATATTGGTTTTTTGTTTTCTTTTCTAGTAGTGTATTTGTCTAGCTTTAATATCAGGGTAATGCTGACCTCATAGAATGAGTTTGGAAGTGTTTCTTCCTCTGCAATGTTTTGGAAGAGTTTGAGGAGGACTGCTGTTAATTGTTCTTCAGATGCTCTTCAGATTATATGGCATCACTGTCAAATGCTACCAAACATTTGAGCGTTCCCTTTGTTGGGAGGTTTTTAATTACTGATTCAATCTTTTTACTAGTTATAGGTCTATTCAAATTTTTATTTATTCCTGATTCAGTCTTAGTAGTTTGTGTATTTCCAGGAATTTGCTGATTTTATCTGTGTTATCCAATTTGCTGGCACACAATTCTTCATATTACTGTCTTATAATCTTTTTTATTTCTATAAAATCAGTAATATCCCTTCATTTTTTATTTTATTCATTTTAGTATACTCTCTTTTTTCTTAGTCAGTCCAGCTAAAGGTTTATGAATTTTGTTGATCATACTGAAGAACAAACTTGGTTCCACTGATTTTCTCTATTGTTTTTCTCTACTATGTTTATTTCTGCTTTAATCTTATGTTCTCTCTTCTACTAGCTTTGGGTTTCATTTGTTCTTTGTCTAGTTTCTTAATATTTTGATTTAGGTTGTTGATTTGGGACATTTCCTTCTTTTTTTTAAATTATACTTTAAATTTTGGGATACATGTGCAGAACGTGCAGGTTTGTTACATAGGTAGATGGTGGTTTGCTGCACTCATGAACCCATCATCTAAGTTAGGTATTTGTCCTAATGCTACCCCTCCCCTTGTATCCCATCCCCTGACAGGCCCTGGTGTGTGGTGTTCCCTTCCCTGTGTCCATGTGTTTTCATTGTTCAGCTCCCACTTTTAAGTGAGAACATGCAGTGTTTGTTTTCCTGTTCCTGTGTTAGTTTGCTGAGAATAATGGTTTCCGGCTTCATCCATGTCCCTGCAAAGAACACGAACACATTCTGTTTTATGGCTGTATAGTATTTCATGGTGTGTATGTGCCACATTTTCTTTATTCTTTCTAACATTGTTGGGCATTTGGGTTGGTTCCAAGTCTTCACTATTATGAATAGCACTGCAATAAACATATGTGTATATGTGTCTTTATAGTAGAATGATTTATATTCCTTTGGGTATATACCCAGTAATGGGATTGCTGGGTCAAATGGTATTTCTCATTCTAGATTCTTGAGGAATTGCCACACTGTCTTCCACAATGGTTGAACTAATTTGCACTTCCACCAGCAGTGTAAAAGGCTTTCTATTTCTCTGCATCCTCTCCAGCATCTGTTGTGTCCTGACTTTTTAATGATTGCTGTTCTAACTGGTGTGAGATGGTATCTCATTGTAGTTTTGATTTGCATTTCTCTAATGACCAAGGATGATGAACTTATTTTCATATGTTTGTTGGCCACATAAATGTCCTCTTTTGAAACGTGTCTGTTCATATCCTTCATCCACTTTTGATGGGGTTGTCTGTTTTTGTCTCGTAAATTTGTTTCAGTTCCTTGGAGATTTTGGATATTAGCCCTTTGTCAGGTGGATAAATTTCAAAAATTTTCTCCCATTCTGTAGGTTGCCTGTTCACTCTGATGATAGTTTCTTTTGCTATGAAGAAGCTCTTTAATTAAATTCCATTTGTCAATTTTGGCTTTTGTTGCAATTGCTTTTGGTGTTTTAGTCATGAAGTCTTTGCCCATGCCTATGTCCTGAATGGTATTGCCTAGGTTTTCTTATAGGATTTTTTTATGGTTTTAAATCTTATGTTTAAATCTTCAATTCTGAATGAATGGTATTGTCTAGGTTTTCTTCTAGGGTTTTTATGGTTTTAGGTCTTATGTTTAAATCTTTAATCCATCTTGAGTTAATTTTTATATAAGATGTAAGAAAGAGGTCCATGTCAGTTTTCTGCATATGGCTAGCTAGTTTTCCCAACACTATTTATTAAACAGGGAATCCTTTCCCCATTGTTTATTTTTGTCAGGTTTGTTAAAGATCAGTTGGTTCTAGATGTGTGATGTTATTTCTGAGGCCTCTGTTCTGTTCCATTGGTCTATATATCTGTTTTGGTACCAGTATCATGCTGTTTTGGTTACTGTAGCCTTGTAGTATAGTTTGAAGTCAGGTAGTGTGATACCTCTAGCTTTGTTCTTTTTGCTTAGGATTGTCTTGGCTATATGGGCTCTTTTTGGTTCCATATAAAATTTAAGGTAGTTTTTTTCTAATTCTGAGAGGAAAGTCAATGGTAGCTTGTTGGGTATAGCACTGAATCTGTAAATTACTTTGGGCAGTCTCGCCATTTCCATGATATTGATTCTTCCTATCCATGAGCATGGAATGTTTTTCCATTTGTTTGTGTCCTCTCATATTTCCTTGAGCAGTGGTTTGTAGTTCTCCTTGAAGAGGTCCTTCACATCCCTTGTAGGTTGTATTCCTAGGTATTTTATTCTATTTGTAGCAATTGTGAATGGGAGTTCACTGACGATTTGGCTCTCTATTATTGGTTTACAGGAATGCTTGTGATTTTTGCACATTGATTGTGTACCCTGAAACTTTGCTGAAGTTGCTTATCAGCTTAAGGAGTTTTTGGGCTGAGATGTTAAGGTTTTCTAAATATAGAATTATGTCATCTGCAAACAGAGAAAATTTGACTTCCTCTCTTCCTATTTGAGTACACTTTGTTTTCTTTCTCTTGCCTGATTGCCCTGGCCAGAACTTCCAGTACTGGCCAGTATTCCAGTTGAATAGGAGTGGTGAGAGATCTCATTCTCATCTTGTGCTGGTTTTCAAAGGGAATGCTTCCAGCATTTGCCCATTCAGTATGATATTGGCCATGGGTTTGTCATAAATATCTCTTTTTGTTTTGAGATATGTTCCATTAATACCTAGTTTATTGAGTGTTTTTAGCATGAAGGGGTGTTGAATTTTATTGAAGGCCTTTTCTGCATCTATTGAGACAATCGTGTGGTTTTTGTCATTGGTTCTGTTTATGTGATAGATTATGTTTATTGATTTATGTATGTTGAGCCATCCTTGCATCCCAGGGATGAAGCCGACCTGATTGTGGTGGATAAGCTTTTTGATGTCCTGCTGGATTTGGTTTGCCAATATTTTATTGAGGATTTTCACATTGATGTTCATCAGGGATATTGGCATGAAATTTTCTTATTTTGTTGTGTCTTTGCTACGTGTTAGTATCAGAATGATGCTGGCCTCATAAAATGAGTTAGGGAGGAGTCCCTCTTTTTCTATTGTTTGGAATAGTTTCAGACGGAATGGTACCAACTCCTCTTTGTACTTCTGGTAGAATTCGGCTGTGAATCTGTCTGGACCTGGGCTTTTTTTGTTTGGTAGGCTATTAATAACTGTCTCAATTTCAGAACTTGTTATTGGTCTATTCAGGGATTTAATTCTGCCTGCTTTAGTCTTGGGAGGGTATATGTGTTCAGGAATTTATCCATTTTTTTTTCCAGATTTTCTAGTTTATTTGCATGGAGGTGTTTATAGTATTCTCTGATGGTAGTTTGTATTTCTGTGGGATCAGTGATGATTTCCCTTTTATCATTTTTTCATTGCGTCTATTTGATTCTTTTCTCTTTTCTTCTGTGTTAATCTGGCTAGTGGTCTATTTTGTTAATCTTTTCAAAACACCCACTCCTGGATTCATTGATTTTTGAAGGGTTTTTATGTCTCTGTCTCCTTCAGTTCTGCTCTGATCTTCGTTATTTCTTGTCTTCTGCTGGCTTTTAAATTTGTTTGCTCTTGCTTCTCTAGTTCTTTTAATTGTGATGTCAGCATGTTGATTTTAGATCTTTCCCAGTTTCTCATATGGGCATTTAGTGCTATAAATTTCCCCCTAAACACTGCCTCAGCTGTCTCCTAGAGATACTACAAAGACACAATGTAGTCTTTCTTCTCATTGGTTTCAAATAACTTATTTATTTCTGCCTTAATTTTGCTATTTACCCAGTAGTCATTCAGGAGCAGGTTTTTCAGTGTCCATGTAGTTGTGTAGTTTTTGAGTGAGTTTCTTAATTTTGAGTTCTAATTTGACTGCACTGTGGTCTGAGAGACTGTTTGTTATGATTTCTGTTCTTTTACGTTTGCTGAGGAGTGTTTTACTTCCAATTATGTAGTTGATTTTAGAATAAGTGCTATGTGGTGCTGAAAAGAATGTATATTCTGTTGACTTGCGGTAGAGAGTTATGTAGATGTCTGTTAGCTCTGCTTGGTCCAGAGCTGGGTTCAAGACCTGATTATTCTTGTTAATTTTCTGTCTTGTTGATCTGTCTAATATTGACAGTGGGGTGTTAAAGTCCCTCATTATTATTGTGTAGGAGTGTAACTCTCTTTGTAGATCTCTAAGAACTTGCTTTATGAATTTTGGTGCTCCTGTGTTGGGAGCATATATATTTAGGATAGTTAGCTCTTCTTGTTGCATTGATCTCTTTACCATTATGTAATGCCCTTCTTTGTCTTTTTTTGATCTTTGTTGGTTTCAAGTATGTTTTGTCAGAGACTAGACTAGGATTGCAACCCTTGCTTTTTTTTTTTTTCCCCCGCTTTCCATTTGCTTGATAAATATTCCTTCATCCCTTTATTTTGAGCCTATGTGTGTGTGTCTTTGCACATGAGATGGGTCTCCTGAATACAGCACACCAATAGGTCTTGACTCTTTATCCCATTTGCCAGTCTGTTTCTTTTAATTGGGGCATTTAGCTCATTTACATTTAAGGTTATATATGTCTTTTAATTGGGGAATTTAGCCTATTTACATTTAAGGTTAATATTGCTATGTCTGAATTTGTTTCTCTCATCATGATGTTAGCTGGTTATTTTGCACATTAGTTAATACAGTTTCTTCATAGTGTCATTGGTCTGTATATTTTGGTATGTTTTTGCAGTGGCTAGTATTAGCTTTTCCTTTCCATATTTAGTGCTTCCTTCAGGAGCTCTTGTAAGTCAGGCCTGGTGGTGACCACATCCCTCAGCATTTGCTTGTCTGTAAAGGATTTTATTTCTCCTTCACTTATGAAGCTTAGTTTGGCTGGATATGAAATTCTGGGTTGAAAATTCTTTTTTAAAGAATGTTAAATATTGGCCCCCACTCTCTTCTGGCTTGTAGAATTTCTGCAGAGAGATCCGCTGTTAGTCTGATGGGCTTCCCTTCGTGGGTAACCTGACCTTTCTGTCTAGCTGCCGTTAACCTTTTTCTGTGTGTGTGTGTTTCAGCCTTAGTAAATCTGACAATTATGTCTTGGAGTTGCTCTCAAGGACCATCTTTGTGGTATTCTCTGTATTTGCTGAATTTGAATGTTGGCCTGTCTTGCTATGTTGGGGAAGTTCTCCTGGATAATATTGTGAAGTGTGTTTTCCAACTTGGTTCCATTCTCCCCGTCACTTTCAGATACACCAATCAAATGTAGGTTTGGTCTTTTCACGTAGTCTCATATTTCTTGGAGGCTTTGTTTGTTCCTTTTCATTCTTTTTCCTCTAATCTTGTCATTATGCTTTATTTTATTACGTTAATCTTCAATCTCTGATATCCTTTCTTCCCCTTGATTGATTTGGCTGTTGATACTTTTGTATGCTTCATGAAGTTCTCATGTTGTGTTTTTCAGCTCCATCAGGTCATTTATGTTCTTCTCTAAACTGGTTATTCTAGTTAGGAGTTCTTGTAGCCTTTTATCAAGGTTCTTAGCTTCCTTGCATTGAGTTAGAACATGCTTCTTTTGTTCTAAGGAGTTTGTTATTACCCACCTTCTGTCAGTTTCTCAAACTCATTCTCCATCCAGTTTTGTTCCCTTGCTGGCAAGGAGTTGTGATCCTTTTGGGGAGAAGAGGCATTCTGGTTCCAGAATTTTCAGCCTTTTCATGCTGGTTTTCCCTCATCTTTGTGGATTTATCTACCTTTGATCTTTGATTCTGAGCACCTTAAGATGGGGTTTTCAAGGGCATCCTTTTTGTTGATATTGATGTTATTACTTTCTGTTTGACTAATGTGTTCAAGGAATATCAAGAAAGTTAGAGTTTCTGCAATACTGTGAGCAAGAAGGAAAGTGATAGAAGATAAAGTCAGAGGTATTGGACCAGATTATGTTAGTCCTTTTAGACCCCTGAAAGGGATTAGGATTTCACTCTGATTTGGGCATCTGTTGGAGAGTTTTGAGCAAAGGAGTGATATGATCTGAATTATTCTTGCTACTGTGTTGAGAATAGAATATAAGGGTCAAGGACGAAAGCAAAGAGATGTGATAAAAGGCCATTACAGTAATCCAGATGAGATGATGGAGGCTTAGACCAAGGTGGTAGTGGGGAGAGCTGGGAAGAAGTGGCCAGATTCTGAATGCATTTTGAAGATAGAACCAACAGGATTTGCTAACAGACTGGGTATTGCTTAGGAGAAAGAAAAGAGAAGCATCAAGGATGATTCCAAGTATTTTGGTTTGAGAAGTTGGAAGAATAGAGTTTCCATTAGTAAAGAATGTTATTGAAGAAGTTGGAGATCAGTTCATATAATGTCTTCTTAATAAAGTGTATGAAAGAAATTTAAGAACTTGCTTTGTTAGTATTTTTGTTTGTATCTAATGAGAGCTGCAAGTTGTGAAACTGATTGCATTGGCTGCTAGAAAATGAAGAGCATTTGTATCCTTTGTAGCAAAGGTATAGCTATCTCAAATTCATGTATTTTTTATATTGACTTCATTCACGTTTTGGCCTTTCTCTTTTTTCACTACTTTTAATTTATTCTCTTATATGTTACATATCCTTATATACTTCTGAAAACCTTTTTAGGACAGGCAGGATCTGATTTAATAAAAATAAAAATAAGTTATTTGCTGGCAAAAATGAAATGTGGGCAATAGTATTAATTTTTAAAAGCCAAGTTAAAATTTAGAACATCATCTTGAACTATAAATATGTGTTTGTGTGAGTTTACATATTTGCAATTTTGAATGCCTGCTGAGTTCCTACAACTCTGTATATCATCCATTCAGCAACATTCAGTGAATAGTGCTGTTCTAGGCACTTGATACATCAGTTGATTAACCTGCCATCAGGGAGCTTGCATTCTAATGTGCTGACAAACAGCACATGTAGTAGATCAGTAGATTATACAGTATGTTAGAAGGTAATACATGCTATGGGAAAAAAAAAAAACTCAAGTGTGATGAGGGAAGTTAGAGATGAAGGGGATGTGGGGATTGCAGTATTAAATAGAATGGTCTGGGTGGGCCACATTGAGAAAATGAAATTGGAGCAGAGACTTGAAGGAGGTGAGGTTGTGAATTATGTGGCTGCCTAAGGGAACAACATTTCATTAGAGGGAACAGCAAGTGGAGGTTCTGAAGTAGGCATTTGCTTAGAGTATTGTAGAAGCAGCTAGGTGAACTGTGTGGATTTGAATGAGTGAGAAGAGTGGTAGGAAATGAGATCAAAGAAGTAATGGGATTGGGGGCAAACTGCGCGGGGATTTGTAGACTGCTTTAGGACTTGAACGTTTCCTGCGTGAAAGCAGGATGCCCACTGCAGTTTCAAGCATAAGAGGGGCATAATTTGACTTGCATTTTAAAAGCATTGCTCTGGCTACTATACATAACTTTCAAAGGAGTTGATGATTATTTCTGCGATTTTAGGTATATTACAGCTAATACTGACACAGAAGAACAGAGTTTTCCAGTCCCTAAGGCATTTAACACACATGTAGAGGAATTAAATTTAGATGTCCTTCTTCAGAAGGTAGACCATTTGCGTATGAGTGAGTCTGGCAAGTCGGAGAGTTTTGAACTACTTTGTGACCACAAAGAAAAGGTAAGAGACATGACAATAGCACTTTGTATAGTTTCAATTTTTTATTTAACCCACCATCTCATTCAGTTATGACTATAATAATTGTGTCATGGTTCACGTAAGCCAAATGATTGATGTAAAATTTCTCTATAAAATGACTAAAATTTTTTAAAATTTGTTTTTTGTTTAAAATGACTAAAACTTTAAATGTAAAGGTTTATTAGACTCTAAGGTCATAAAAATGAGAACCAGAGCTGTAATTATGCAGATTTACTTTTATTTTATTAATTTGTATATTTAACAAATACTTTGAAACAGATAAGGGCATTTAAAGCTATTTCTACCAATGGTCATTTGTTAATTTTGCAGTGTTTAATGTTAGGCCTGAACAAGAAAAGAAAAGCCTGTCCAGTGCTCTCACTACCACCACTAAAAAATTAAAATTAAAAGAGTTTGCAGTGTCTCAAGGAGAAATAATTATCTTTATTTGTCTGAGGATTTAGCAGCTCTAAACACATTATCTAAAACTTGATAGATCTTCAGGATTATATTTAGGTAATTTAAGTAAAAACAGTTCATGCTCTTTTGAGTATATGCATTTCAACTTAGAGATATTAACTGGGATGCTCATTATATTGATAATAGATAATTTGGAAAGGAAAAGAAGAAATGGATGCCACAGCCCAGGAAGAATTTCTAGATTTTGGTACCTATCAAATGTCTCCTCTGCATAGATGGAGCTAGTGTCTGGATAATATTAATTGGTTTTAAGATCCAAATGTAACACTACATTAGGTCGTATTTATTAGCCATGAGTATTTGGATTCCAAAATGTTTCACACTGAAATATGCATATACGTAGATTGAAGAATCTATAAATACCAGTTTACCTGCCTAAGTTTTTAAAAATTTGCAATAGAAAATGGGAGTAGACTAGAGGAGGGATAGCAGGAGATTGGGGAGATTGGGGAGGGATAACATTAAGAGAAATACCTAATGTGGTGATGGAGGGATGGAGGGAGCAAACCACCATGGCATGTGTATACCTATGTGACAATCCTGCAAAATCTCCACATGTACCCCAGAACTTAAAGTAAAAAAAAAAAAAGAAAAGAAAACAAGAATAGAATAGACAAGTTACCAAGTTAATTTAACAGGCAACTCTATCTTTTCTTTTCAGTTTAGAGATGAAATAGAGTTTATGTGGCGATTTGCTCGTGCTTATGGAGACATGTGTGAACTATCTACGAACACACAAGAAAAGAAACATTATGCTAATATTGGTAAGCATTTTATAAAGATAATTCTCAAGTAGCAATTAAGATATATAGTAAATCACTAGGAATTTTAACTAAAGCTAAATTAGCTAAAATTAATATATTTAATCTATTTTAATATATTCTGGTACAAAAAAAATTCACAGAACAGAAAGGCATTTTAGGACTAAAGTATATGTTCTTCAAAAATATTTGAGTATAATAGAATAGGTAACTGAAAACACTCAAATTTCATCTTTTAACTTTATAAAACATAGACAAGAAATGTAGTGGCAGTGTTTGAGAAATAATAACAGGTAGAGGACAAGTGTGTTCAGCAGTTGTCAACCACAGTTAAAGTAACACATCTTACTTCACGTAATATAGAACTCCAGGGACCACAAAGAATAAACTCTCAGACTCTAATGTTTTTTCCAAATGTAAGTTGATGAAACAAGATTAACCTTGTTAAAAACCTTGTTTGATAATTGTCTAAGCTGAATGATGATTACATGGTGGTTCACTATTCTGTCATCTATACTTTTTTGTATGTTTTTGAAATTTTTCATCACAACAAGAAGAACAACTAAATAGACAGAATGTCAAATTTTTACTTTTGTATCTCACCTGGACTCTCACTGAATGTCAAAATGTGTTCTTGCAAAAGCCCCTACCTGCCATCTCTCTGATTGTCAGTATAGCACTTTGACATCAAAATCCTTTTAATTCTTCATTTATTCCAAAGGCTTCTCTTTTCCAATGTTTTCTTCTAGAAAAGATAGCAAGAGGAAGACACAGCAAGAAAGATTTCTTCCCAGTCTAGTTCTTCGCAATTTTTATTTCCAAATAGAAAGTTTTACCAAACTCCTTGTAATTATATTTTTTCCACTTGGAGATTTATTTGCTGAATGACTTCTGTGCTTTAGTTCCCCCCAGTGGGGGAGGATAAGAGGGCGTCCCCCTCTTGTTGGCACATTCATCATCAGCTTTGTGGAGTTTTTCTGTAGCAATCCGGTTTGAAGACCGTAAACAAAACAGAATTCTCGAGAAGAGATGTATTAATTTCAAGGAAAATAAAAACATAACAAAAGAGAACAAGCGGATTTATTTTCATATCTACTGAGAAAATCAAAGTATATCTGTATAAACTGTTCCAACATTCATCAATATTAAATATATTTTTTTCATAAGTACCTGCCCCTACCCTGGGTATTATGTGCTAAGGTAAGAATAAGATAGCAAAATAGACATGTTTTCAGACTACAGGGGAGCTTATGGCTTTATAGGGGAGGCAACACCATTCAAATAATCATACATACACAAAAACGAATGGAAATAAGCTCTTATTAAAGAAGAGTACGGAGGCCGGACACAGTGGTTTATGCCTATAATCCCAGCACTTTGGGAGGCCAAAGCAGCTAGATGGTTTGTGCTCAGGAGTCCGAGACCAGCCTGGGCAACATAGGGAGACCTTGTCTCTACTAAAAATAACACATGACTAAGGCTGGAGGATTGTTTGAGTCCATGAGATCAAGGCTGCAGTGAGCTATGATCCCACCACTGCACTCCAGCATGGGTAACAGAGTGAGACCCTGTCTCAGACAGACAGACAGACAGACAAATACACAGACAGACAGATGAGGTCGTTTGTGAGCCCATGGAGCAGAAAGGAGGATATGATGGCAGAGGATGGAGGTTGATGCAGGGAAGTCTTTCTTATGGAAGTTACAGTTTCCCATAGGTAAAATCAATCTGGATCTCTATTTTTAAATGGAATAGGAGTTTAATTCAGTTAACATCTTAGATGGTGAAATTCGGAAAGCCATAGGTTGAAGGGAATTCAGGGGCAAAAATGAAGCATAGGATTCAAATAGGATATATCCAAAAGAAAGAGAAGAGTTTATAGCGCCAAAGAGAAAGGAGTCGAAAAAGGCTCAGATGTGTTCATTCAGATATTGAAATAAATGTAAAAGAATTCCTTTAATTTATCCATTTAAGAAATATTTATTCAAAATTATTTTGTCAAGGAACAATGTGAAAATGGAGGGTGGTAAGCAGGGGAGGAGGGAGAGGAGAGGCATAAATATGATGAAGGCTGTCTAACACTAAGGAACTACTCTATGGGAAAGATAATAAAGGGGCAGCCAATTATATTCAGTGTATAAGGTGTAAGTGCTTAGTAATGGTAATGACACTGGGGCTGAGAGTAAGGCAGGGGCTCTGACCAGCCGTGGAAGAATGCTGAGATTCAGTATGAGGGAGGAAGAAGTACAGATTTCTTCTCATAATAGCATGTTTAAGATTGTTATGCTTAGGAAAGATTTGATCACTGGAGAGTACAGAATTCTTTGATAAAACTCAAAGTGAGTATACCATTATGCAATATGTTTCTGAAGTACCATGATATGAATCTTATATTTAAAGAAATTTGGGAACCATTGAGTTAATTCAAGAATCCACCTCCTACCAACTCACATGAAGATACTAAGTGTAAGTACTCTTATCTTTCAGGAAAAACTTTAAGTGAAAGAGCTATTAATAGAGCACCCATGAATGGACATTGTCATCTGTGGTAAGTATATAGGATTTATGGAGTCTTTTAAATTCTAATCTGCCTCTTTCTAAATTAAATAAAATATTATTGGCCCACATGTTTAATCTGTCAGTCACATTTCCTGAAAAATATATATAATAGCACAGTAAGTGTTCTTACTCTGTTTATTCACATTTTTATTATGCATCTTTTAAATATATTTAAGAGAAACTTTTATTGAAAAATTCATGAATGAATCTACCAAGTCTACTGGCTTTGATGATGATAAATTATAATTAAATCTAGTTCAGTATAACGTTTTGTTTGAACACAAATACTAAAATGATGGCATGTTTCTAAATGAAATATAGAAAAGCACATCAACCATTTCTTAAGCATTGATGTATCATAATATACAAATTCCACAGATCAAGGAAAAGCCATTTATAATATAAAAAGCTCAAACAAAGAGAATTTAATTAGTTAGATGGGCACAGGTAAATATCCTTAGAGCAAAAAAAAATCATTCTTAATTGTGTTGTGTTTGGACCCTTTGTATGTTTATGTAAACATTATTTTATAAATATAAATTATTATAAAACACAAGTAGAAATATATTGTTTTAATTATTATTCTTCCTTTTACTTGTAGTTGCGTTTTTACATTTGTAGTTCCTTGGTTTCTTTTTCTCCTCAGCAATGCAGTTACCCTAGATAGTGGGAAAATACAATAATAAATTTATGACCCTTTCCTCAGCCCTAAGTTTCCAGAAATCCACCCTTCTCTGCAGTTATTTTATTTCCCATCCCTATGACGTAGGGGCACTCTTAGGCAAAATCTCTCTCAAAATGGCTCCCTATCCCCAGGTCCACATTTGTCTCATTTTTGCCCCACCAAAATCTGAAGTACAAACCTTTTTCCCAAAGGAGACCTGTTTTTTCACTCTGCTATCAGCAGGGGGAGCTCCACTCACAAACTCTCACTTAAAATTCCTTGGGCAGGAATCTGGTAACATTTTATTTGTCCAGACTCAAAGGGACACATGCCAAAATATGAATAGACTTTTTGATACTGCCCTCGGATGGCTTTAGATGAGATGCAAGGCTGTCACCTGCCCTCTGTCATGAGAGGGTAGAAGGTGGAACCCACAGCACCCCCAACCCTGAAGAAATCCTCACTCCCAGTCTCTTCCTCCCTCCAGCGAATTCTTTGCCTTCTCTTATATAGCCTGGAGTAGAGTGAAGGGCTAAATCTGGCAGAACCTGTGAATAATTTCTTAGTATGTCACGCATGGGTAGTAGAGAATCTTGCTTTAGGGATTGGAGTACCTGATAGATAAAGTATTGTATTGTACCCTGGGTGCTTCTGCCAAAATTCTAGGGAAAAAGGTAATTTTCCAGATGACAGTTTGGTACAGGTTTTCAAAATCACTTCCCTAGTACAGAGGGTCTTGGCTATTATTTATATTAGCCAGGTTTACCTAGATCATCTAATTTACATAATAACACTAGTAAATTAACATACATGTTAAAGTACTTTTGTTCTTCTACTTTTAGTAGTAACTGTAATGAATTTGTGGTGATCAAGCCTTACTCTCTGTCTTCATCTCCTTTGATAATGGAGGCATTTGGGAACTGGTTAGCCTAATTAGGATGCAGAAAGAACACCCAAGTCCTCCTTTTAACTCTCAATTCCTCCTTTTCCTCGCCAACTCTTCCTGTTTCTTACCTCTCCCTTCTCTACTCCCTCCTCTCCTTTTCCTTCTCTTCTTTCTCCCCATCCTCTATTACTCCTCCTTCCCCATACTGTCCTCTTCCTTCTCTCCTACATGCATCTGTACCTATGAAGAATCACATTTAAAATGTTCATTTGGTGTAAATCCTTAATTTGAGGTTATTATCAGTGTGAGTTTCCAAATTTTCATAGAGGAACCATGTTGAATTTTCTCTGAGGGTTTCATTAAGTACCTTGAAATGTATCTTGTGAGCATAGATTATGTGAGCTCTCCATTAGTGGGTTTCCCAGTCTGTCTTCCACTAATCTGGTTACATCTCTTTGTTCATCTTCTTTCACTGTTTGTTGAGAACTAAACACTTTGTTTATGACCATAGCATTTAATCCCAAGATTAAATCTTATCAAAACACACAGAGTAGTAATCCAATTGTGTTTCACCTAAATTTCTTACTCAGTATTAGTTATGAATTTTAAAAAATTAAAATCTCAGTTGATTAAAATTTAAGAAATTTAAATGTCAGTTTAATCTTAATTCCTATACTATATCCTACTGAATGCAAAAGTTCTCTTTAAATTAAATTGTAGATGTTTGAGGGAATGAAAAAAGAAATTTAAACTTTGACTTGAGAAGCAATGGATGAAATTTAGGTGGCCTGATTTTATAATTAATTGTAATAAAATGTTGAAATCTTATTCTTTTGACTACTCTTTAAGTATGTTAAAACTGAATTAAAACAATTTATTAATATGTTAATAAGATATTTTCTTATTCATTCAGCATGAATGACAAACTGTGGCCTGCAGATGAATTCGACTGCCTGTTTTTGTAAATAAAGTTTTACTGGATCACAGCCACACAAATGCATTTTTGCATAGCAGCAGAGTAGTTGCAAAAGACTGTCTGGCCCCAAAGCCTGAAATGTTTACTCTCTGGCCCTACTGCAAAAGTTTGCAAACCCATGGTTTACAGTGTTATATGATGGTTTATAAACCTTCAGTTTGAAACAAAAGATGTAATCTTTAAGAATAATTTTCATAAAGGCTTAATATTATTTAGGAATGATTGAAAAATGAAGATCATTTTAATGACTTAGTTTTATTTCCATCTTTTCTAAAATGAAATGGCTTTGTAACTTTAAAGCTATATATGGTTTCTATAAGATTCAGTTGTTTTTGTTGTACTGATAAAAAGTATTTAATACTTCTGGAATCAAGAGAATGAGAATAGTCACCAAAGAATTTGCAGTTTGTTGGCCAAATAAGCCTGACCTTAATTATAAGTAATGTCTTACATATTTGTTGTGCTCTACTGTTTGCAAATTATATCCACATGTCTTATAGCTTGTGGTTCACAGAACAACTTGTTTTCACTTTGTAGATAGGGTAAACAAGGTACTCTGTGTGTGTTAGTTAGTAATCAGAGCCATGCAATTAGTGGAAAACCAGAAACTAGAACCCAGTTTTGTATTCTCATATGCCTAATCATTTTTCCGTTAACAGTATGCTGCCTCTGCTTTTTTATGGTAAAAACAGCATTGGTGCTGAATCAGAAGTACTGCAGGGAAATTAATGGAGTTGTTTTAGTAGTTGTTGAAACAGTATGATAGTCAATTATTAAGGACATATTCACTATCAATGCAAAGAAAATACAGTGTTCTTGTCAAAATGTATGTAGTTAGAATGACCTCTAGATGGAGGTAATACACCATAGTGTGAATTAACTTTTTCAGAATTTCTATCAACCTGAGTGTTTGAGAAATAAAAGCATAAAATTATGTATTTTAAATGAGCAATATCAAAAAAATCATATACACACACAAACATAGGTAGAATTGACTGACAGAAAAGAAATAATGACCCTTTGGGAGAAAGTAACTAGGTACCTTTGAATTTATGATACATAAAAAGATAGATAATATTTTAAACTTTAAAGAAGCAGATTCCAAAAAAATATGAAAAGCACAAATACTAAAATGATGTCATCTTTTGTGTCTAGGAATGGTCTTACTGTTCCAAATTAAAATTGTTCACTGTTTTTCATATGTGGAAATTATACATATTCACAGAAATGGCTGAGATAAATAACATCAAAAATTATATTTTTCATCTTAGTTACTATGACAATGCAAGTAAAAATCAACACCTACTCTTGAAATATTTAGGTAAATGGATATTTTACCTTAGACAAAAACACTCTGAAATACTCTGAAGATTTTTCTGCAGATAGAAACGCTCTGAATGTGAAAAACAACATATCCTCAGTTTTTCCAGTAAATAAGCAAATTGCTGAACAAATATTGCATGCAACTTATAGTCAAATAATTATTTGTGTAAATTTTGTATTCCCAGTAGAAACAAGTAAATGATCTATGGGATGCACTATTCTAGTAATGCAGTGTTTCCAGGAAGGGTTGAGGGAGAAGGGGAAATTTTTTGAAAAAGCGTACTCTAAAATTACCTTTGATTTTGTTATCATCATGGTATTTATTTGCATTTTCATTGATATTAAAGGAGCTCATGAAACTAAGTTTTTTAAAGGAGGGAATAAATTCTTTAAAGTTGACTTTAATAATGTTTTTAATGTTATAAATCTGTTGACAATATTTTTTCTAATTTAATACTTATTGTGATTAGACTTTTTCTGAGAGTTTCTTTTGAGATTCTGTCTCAAAATGTTGATAGTGACAGTGGCAGGTAACATTTATTGAAACTCCCTATGTCCCAGGCACTGTTCTAATCGCGTTACCTGTTTTAGCTTATTTTACCCTCGCAGTATACATATAAATATTGTTAGTATCTCTGGTTATAGATGAAAGAACTGACCTCACATTAATGTCAAGTATTTGTTATTGTTAGGGCCCTCATATTTATATGAATACTCTTGTTAAATATTAATGAATGCTTTAGAGTTTCTTTTAATGTTATGTTTTGATGGCAATTTATTAAAAATTTACACAATGGCCACTGTTTTTATCCTTTTCAGGTATGCAGTTTTGTGTGGTTGTGTATCTGAGTTTGAGGGTTTACAAAACAAAATCAACTATGGGCATCTCTTCAAGGTATTTCTTTTTAATATTTCTTTTCATATCCAGATTTACAGAAGGGTATTTCTTAATATTAAAAGTGTTTTAATATAGCCATATGTTTCATCAACAGGTATAAACCAGATTATTCAACAGATTAAGCTCTGGGAATTTGCTTTTTTGTTTGTTTAAACATTAGAAAATGAAATGATATTCTTTAAATAGTACTATGACAGAAAGAAATTATTTGGGTGATTAAAGATTATTATTAAGCTGAAAGAAGTCACAGAATAGATGAGTATTGCTTTTTCAAAGATTAAGAATTAGCCAGCCGGGTGCAGTGGCTCACAGCTGTAATTGCAGCACTTTGGGAGGCTGAGGCAGGCAGATAGCTTGAGGTCAGGAGTTCGAGACTAGCCTGGCCAACATGATGAAACCCCATCTCTACTAAAAATACAAAAATTAGCCAGGCATGGTGGTGGGCACCTGTAATCCCACCTACTCGGGAGGCTGATGCCAGAATATCACTTGATTCAGGGAGATGGAGGTTTCATTGAGCCATGATTGTGCCACTGCACTCCAGTCTGGGCAACAGCGCGTGACGCCATCTCAAAAAAAAAAAAAAAAAAAAAAAAAGAACTAGCCTTTTGATCATAAGCTCACTAATGTTATAAGTGTAACTAGCACTAAGTAGTTAACAATCTCTGCATATTGATTTGGTGGAGGAAAAGCAGGATCCAATCTAGGATTTAAATTTGCCATGATAGATGAATAAAGTGAGTAATACGTCCACACATAATGTATTATTTGCCTCCAGAGCTCAGTACGTAACCCCTCAACATCAATAATTACAGAGATGAGTAAACAATTTTTCCCTATTTTCCAGCTCTCTATAACCATTTGATAATGCCAGAGGAATAGATTTCTCTCCCATCTAGCTCTGCTATTTTTTTCTGCCATTATCCCCCATTCCATGTCATTCCATATTTGTAAACTCACCTCAGAATCAGTAACTATTCAGTAGTCAAGTCATGGGTAGGCAAACATACGATTTTGATGTTTTCTATTTTTATAATAGTATTTTGGCTTTAAATTACACATTAATTTAAATAATTTAAATTATTAAATCCTAGTCACAGTTCTGGTTCTGGTTGTAAGCAATCATTTTGGTAGTTTAATTATTGATAAGATCTCAGTGTATTAATGATAGGGATGGGGAGGACTGAGACAACATTTTAAAACCACTTTTGGGTTACTAGGCTTTGGCATAGTTCCATTTGACAATATCTGAAACTTGGGAGATGATTTTCCTTTGGATGCTTCTTTCAGGAACATCTAGATATAGCAATCAAACTTTTACCAGAAGAACCCTTTCTATATTACCTCAAAGGAAGATACTGTTATACTGTAAGTTGAATGCCTTTATTTATAAACTTTATTTGAATATACTACGATTATAGGATACATTTTCAATGACTTATTCATTGCTTTATTTTTACCCAGTGCCTGCTTTAGGGAGAATTATAATAGCAATATAAGTTTTATTTTAATGTATAATACATATGTTAAAATTTTATGTGAATTTAAAATTTATACATTATAATTTTTAAATTTATAATATATATATTTTATAATTTATAAACTTGTAATTTATATATATGTGTATGTTATATGTCACATTTTATATATGTGTGATCTTTCTCTTTCCTGCTTTTCCATTTCTTTTTGCAGTAATCACTTTCCCTCCCTTTGTGGCTGTCTCAGATTGGGATCAACCATCCACACACATGCCCTGTGTCTAGGTACACTACTCACAGTTCTGTGGGAGGACTTTTTTTCATCCAGCAGTGTATATTGAGCACAAATTATGTGCTTACTACTAACTGGCCAGAGATGAATAAAACACTCCTTGCTTTTAAGGAATTTAATTTGGAAAGGATATGTGACATATAGATATAGCTCAAATAAAAGCAGCTGATCCGTGTCTTAAATGACACTGTTAGTTTATAGAAAATTACAGAATGTGAAAATGTATCTTAAGAATGTGTGAAAAAATTACCATGAAAGGGAAATGCCATTTTTAAATGATAAAATTAGGGTAGGCAAAGAGATAACTTCTTCATTGCAGCTGAAAGAGAATTAGAGACGAAGAAGGAAGTTTGCTTTTATTGAACACCTGCTGCTCTATGCCAAATATGCATTCTGTCCTTTATATTTCTTGTTGCATTTCATCCTTAAAACAATGCCATGAAGCAGTTATTATTATAATACCAGTTTTAATGAGTAAGAATCTGAGTCTTCATGATGTTAAGAACCTTCCCAAAGTCCCATTTAACTAGTCAATGAAAGAGGCAGCATTGAAATTCAAATTTAATTCCAAAATTTATGCTCTTTGTATTGTGTTACATATGAAGAAAACCTATATTTTGTTAAGGAAAAAGGAGTAAAGGTATATCATCTGTTCTTCTCATTTTTTCCTAGTTGTAAGACTGCAAAGTGAAATAATAGAATGGTTACAACACTCAAATTTTTATGATCTACTTAATGTTGTAAAATACACAGTGATGTCTTCATTTTCTGAATATTGCTCTGTTGAGCACACTATTTGCTAAGGTTGTATTACCTTACAACAACTCACGTTTTACTTACCATTTATTTTCTGTTGATTCCAAGTTATCTGAAAGCTCTTCAAGGAAAGAGTCCACATTTTATACTTCTTGGTATTTTTTTAGCATCTAGCTCAGGTTTTTTTGCACTTAAAATAAGCTGCTTCTACAAGTATTTGTTGCTTAAATGATTGAGTCACTAAAAGTAGAGGAAAAAGTACAAAAAACAAAGAATATAAAAAGCAGTAGTAATAATGACTAACATGTACATGCCTCCTGTAAGCATTTTATATAGCTGTAAACATTTTATATATTGTAGCTCACTCACTTTTTCAAAAACCCTGTAAGGTTAATAATTTGCCCAGGATAACTCAGCTCGTAAGTAGTGGAACAGAATTCAAACACAAGCAGTTTGTTTCTTTATTCGTTTCTTTTTCTTTTTTTTTTAAGACCAAGTCTCGCTCTGTCACCCAGGCTGGAGTGCAGTGGTATGATCTCAGCTCACTGCAGCCTGCACCTACTGGATTCAAGTGATTCTCCTGCCTCAACCTCCCAAGTAGCTGGGATTACAGGCATGTGCCACCATGCCCGGCTAGTTTTTGTTTTTTGGTTTTTGGTGTTTTTTATTTTTGGATTTTTAATAGAGACAGGTTTTTGCCATGTTGGCCAGGCTGGTCTCACACTCCTAACCTCAAATGATCTACCTGCCTTGGCCTCCCAAAGTGCTGGGATTACAGGTATGAGCCACCACACTCAGCCCAGGCAGTTTGCTTCTAAAATCTTTGCTCTTAACTAGTATGCTCTACTGCCTACAAATTATAAGTCTAGATAATGAATATGAATTGTGGGAGAGGAAGTTGGAACTCTTTCCATCAGAGGGAATCAGCTTCTGCCAAGGTAATAAAGCAAGTATGAGCAAATGTGTAAAGATTGTTTCCAGCATATGCAGACTAGAGAACTCAAATTTTCTGGCCACACAATATCTTAAAGTGTATGTTAGTTTGAAGTGTGTATGTCTGTTTCTAATCAGACCAGTGGAAGAACCTACAGAAAAAAAAGATAAGGAGAACAGCCAATGCCCGGGGGGAAAAGAGATGAACTTAAATGAAATTTATTCAGCAGAAGCTTATAGCAGTGAAAATTCATTCTCAGCCTTAACCATTGGGAAGACAGAGCTGAAAGGAGGAAAGCCATTTACGCAACCTCACAGGTGTCTGGAGCTTGAATGTACATTACCTATCTAGGCTTAAAGGCCCAAGAAATAAATTTTAATTCAAAATGAACTCTGATCTTCATGCCATAGGGAAGTGGCAAAAGCACATGCCAATCCTCTGTAGAGGAAAGTACCTTCAGATAGGCTTTGTAAAACTTTCACAGAAAGTGTCCCAACAATGATAAGTTCACAGTCAAAAATTATAGACTATACCAAGAAACAATCCAACATTAATGACTGTCAGCAGAAAAAAAACAGGAGTGGATCTAAAAGGACTTCAGATTTTGAAACCATAGGATACAGAATATTAAATAGCTATATATAATGTGTTTTTAAAAGTAAGAGGAATTGGCAGGGAATGGATGAGCAGCATGAGCAAAATTCAGTGCTGCTTTCTGAAAATAAACTGTTAGTTATGACCATGCAACAAGACATGCTGGAACTTTCAAAAGGACTTGACAGAGCCTTTCTCTTACTCCAGGATGCCAAGCAGTCTTTATAACATTACCTATGCTAATTAAAGCATTTTGGCCAACACCAATTATAGTGTAAAATTAAATTGAAAAGAAAAGTAGAAGTGTTTCCACATGTTTGTCTGCTTTCCAGATCAAATTTCAATTACTTAACAAAAGAAAATCTGTGAGTGACAAGCAAGAATATGAAAAGATATTGATCATCAGTAGTCATTAGAAAAACATGAACTAAAACCACAGAGAAAGACCACTATATATTCACTGAAAGGGCTAAAACTAAAAAGATGACAATACCAAGTACTGGCAAAGATATAGAGAAATTGAAACTCATATGTTTTGATGGAAATATGTGAATAATAAATAAATATATGATCAATTCCTAAGTATTCACCAAGAAAAATAAAAATATATGCTCACACATTCAATAGTATATGAATGTTCATAGCAGCTTTAGCAGCGTAACAACATGCATGACTCTTCAAAGCATTATGCCAAGAAAGCTCACAAAAGACTACCTAATTGCATTGGTATGAAATTCTAGAAAAGACAAATTATAGTCAGATCAGTAGTTGTCTAGGGCTAGAAGCAGGTTAGGGAGATTGACGGCAAAGGGATATGCGAGAACTTTTTAGGATGATGAAAATGTACTATATACTGATTGTTGTGGCAGTTACAGGATTGTATGCATTTATCAAAACTCATTGAACCATACACCTCTAATGGAGGAAATTTTATTTTACGTAGCTGATACCTCAGAAAGCCGATTTTAAAAATACACAGTGACTGAGAAACATAGGAAGTAAACATGTAGAAAAGTTATATCAAATAGTAACCAAATAACTAATAATCAAACTAAAACATATATATGGTTTCAGGCATCTGTTGGGGGTCCTGCAATATACCCTATGAAGAAGAGAGGACTACTACTATACACAGACACACACACACTTATACATTTTAAGGCAAAAGTATATCTAGTGATAAAGAGGGTAACTATATAGTAATTATACTTCACAAGGAAAGTATTTATAAACTAATGTGCTTCTAATAACAGCCTCAAAACTATAAAATAAAAATTGACCAAATTATAAGGATAAATTTACAGATCAACCATGCACTGGTATTTTCACTTCCCTCTTTTGGTAATTAATGGAACAAGAAAACAAAAAAGTATCAGTTTGTAAAAGATTGGAGCCTCACATTTAATAAGCTGGGTCTAATAAATATGAAGTCATGTTGCTAACCATTGGAGAATAGACATCTTTTCAAGCATATGCAGAATGTGTACTAAAATGGACCATATATGAGGCCGTGAACCAAGTCGTAATAAATTTCAAAGAATTGATGTCATGCAGTTTTTCTGACCATAATGCAATTAAACTAAAAATGTAAAAAACAAAATTATAGAAAATGATAATGAAAACTCCAAGTAGATGCCATTTTATTCCTACTCATTTGATAAAAATTTTAAAATCTCCGTATGAGATGTTGCAAGGATATGGAGCAGCAGGAACTATTACTTTGCTGTGGAAACATAAATCAGCATGACTACCTTGGAAACCATTCAGTATTATCTTTTAAATTTGACTATTTGCCTGCCATATGATCGTGCCTACCCTACAGAGACTCACAAATGTGCTCCAGAAGGCATGTGCAAGAATGGCTATGGCAGCCTTGGTCCTAAGAACAAAAAAAATGAAAAAGACCCAAATGTCTATTGACAAAAGAGTGAGTAAAAACATTGCTGATGTCTGTTGAAATGATGAAATATTTCAGTTATTTAAATGACCGAACTTCTGTCATAATCATTGTCCTGGATGAAATCTTAAGAGCCATACCATTACGTGAAAAAGCAAGTCATACAAGGAAATAAGCAGTATATTATTTTTTTACAAAGTTCAAAATAAAGCAAAAATAAGCATACCAATAAAAAAAATTGTGTCAAAAAATAAGGAAATAATTTTTTAATAGAGGATAATGGACTGGGCAAGGTGGCTTACCCCTGTAATCCTAGCACTTTGAGAGGCTGTGGCAGGAGGATCTCATGAGCCTAGGAGTTCAAGACCAGCCTGGACCATATAGGAAGACCCTGTCTCTACAAAAGATTTTAAAAATTGAGCATGTGATGCACACCTGTAGTCCCACCCAACTACTCAGGCAGCTGAGGTGGAAGATTAAGCCCAGGGGGTCGAGGCTGCAGTGAGCCATAATCGTGCTGCTGCACTCCAGCCTGAGCAACAAGGTCAGACACTGTCCAAAAAAACATAAAGGATATTGGCTATCTAGGAATCTAGATGATTGGACTGAGAATGAAGGTACTTTATGGGGTTGGACAGAGCATCAACTGGGCCAATGCCCTTTTAAGTATTCATTTTGAGCCAGTTTAATCTTTTATAATGAACATCTAATATTTATATTTGGAGAAAAAGGAAAACTTTTTAGAAGAAAGCAAAAAATCAATGGTAACATGAAATTTAGTTTTGGTGGTTATTGATTTTTTTTAAAATCTTCTGGATTGTAAATATGTATACTGGGCCCCCATTCTACACTGTTTGTGGTTTGAGGATTCTTATTCTATTTGCATACCTGAGATGCTACCTCTGGGCAAGAGGAGAGCAAAGGCAGAGTCTTGTAGCTCCTATGTGCTGTACGAAGAAATATGCCATAGTCGCCTCAGAATCTGGAATCAGATGAACAAACAGGATCAGCATTATTTCCCACTCCACTCTTTTTTCCTCTGATTCAACACAAATCTTCTTATCAAGAGTATTTCAACAAATTTGGTTTTAACAGTGTTTCTGGAGCCCGTGGTTCCTTAGAATTGTGAAAAAGGAAGGTAACATGTTAACATTAATACCATGAGGACGATGTCACTAATATATATTATTTATGGCTATGTATTTACATTTGTATATATTTATATACAGACACACACACACACACACACACACACACACATATCTAACCGGGGAGAGATAATCCCTTCAAAAGGCTTTCTAAGAATGATGTTGTTGTGTATTTGCAGGTCTCAAAACTGAGCTGGATTGAGAAAAAAATGGCTGCTACTCTGTTTGGAAAAGTACCATCTTCAACTGTACAAGAAGCTTTACACAATTTCCTTAAGGTACATTTTGTCTATCCATTATTTTAGTGTCAGACTGATTGCAGTCTGCACCAATCCCTGCTACCATTGTCAAAGAAATCTTTTCTCCATGTGAAGCCTTAGTTTCAATCCTAGTGTTGGCATATTGTGTTTTAAGCCTCTCATAATAAAAGTTATTAATATGTTTTAAATCTAAACTTCCTAGAACAGCTAGTTATGCCCTAGGTTCTAGGAATTACAAGCTACTTTTAAAAAATAACTCAGCAGCCTAAATGAAGGTTTAGGTATGACAGCCCTTACTACTAAGTCCAAGAACAGCTCTCCAAGTCACATGAGCATGTGCTGAAGCAGCCATGCCCTGATGGTTAGACATAGTCCCAGTACTCCTGATTAGCCTAACATAGAACCAGTTTAATCTTAAAGAAATAAAAGTGCCAAAAGGAAGAGTTATTTTAAAAGCTTCCTCCTAAAGTTGCAGACACTTCTCTGGAAGATTCTTGGGGCATCAGACCAAACCAGTATTCTCAATTCTGTCTGAAAATGTATAATCGCTATACTAATACAATTCTAAGCAGTAATATGTGTGTATAAACACACATGTAAATGTATAATATAGCCACCCATATAATCAACTTCCTGTTGGGGTACTAATCCTTTCTCTGGAACCACCTTCAAAATCTTATAGTTACTAAATGTGTTTTCCTTCCCAACCTACTTATTTCAAGTTTATAAAAATATAGGTAAGGCTGTGTCCAGTGACTCACTTCTGTAATCCCAACACTTTGGAAGGCTGAGATGGGAGGATTGCTTGAGGCCAGGAGTTGAGACCAGCCTGAGCAACATAGCAACACCCCATCTCTACAAAACATAAAAAATTTGCTAGGCATGGTGGCATGCACCTGTAGTCCCAGCTACTTAGGAGGCTGAGGCAGGAGGATCACTTGAGCCCAGTAGTTCAAGGCTGCAGTGAGCTATACTTGCACCACTGCACTCCAGCCTAACCAAAAGAGGGTGACTTTTTCTCAAAAAAAAATAATGATAAAATAAATGTCTTGTACATGCTAATATTGTGCTGTATTTCAGGGATCGATTTTGTAGAACCAGGAGGGAATTTATAGATCACGTAGTCTAAGATGGCAAGTAGGTTTCTTCTCGCTTTCTATCTCTCACCGCCAATGGCCAGTGGCTGCCTCAAGTGAAAACATAAGTGTCCTGAAATCAAGCACAAGCCCAGCAGAAAAGAGTTTAAAAAATAAAAAGGGCTGTACATTTCTTATTTTTTATGTAATGTGATCCTTTTTTTGTATGTTTTTTAAAAGGGAGTCAAGACCTCAGGAACTTAATTTGTTCCGTTTCACACAATGGCAATCAAAGATTTGATTTAAATATGAGCAAAGGCTAAGACTGTATCACTCCCATTTCTTCACCTTTTTCCTATCACTGAAAATTAGTTTCCTCATTTTAAATTGTATACAAATGTAGATTATGATGTATCTGAGATCAGAGATTTATATAAAATGTGCCACATTAACCAGCAAAAATGTTATCTGTACTCAAAAGTCATTTCCTCATAGTATCAAAGTTGAGGAGCAGGTTTTCAGAATACTGTAGAAAAGTTCCTGAGATGCTAATGTGTCTAAAATAATACACAGATAAAATCAAAAATGGTAAGTAGCCCAATAATGTTAAGGTAAAGAATGCAAATTCCAGAACCAGACTACCTGGTTAAATCTCAGCTCTACCACTTACCAGCTGAGTAACATTGGGCAAATCACTTAACCTCTCTCAATTTAATCAATAACATGAAGATAATAGTACTTACCTCACAGTGGTATTGTAAGGATTATCTACATTCCTACAAGTAAATTTCTTAGAGTATGCCTGGTGCGCAGTAAGTCCTCATTAAAAAGTCACAGAATTTTTATTTCATTAAAATTTAAACACTTCAGAAAACCATCTTGCGGAGCCCCGCATTAGATCATAACTTAGACTTTAGTCCGAAAATACATTCCATGGTGTTTGTCAAAGGAAAGAGAGGAGGCATCAGGAATGCTTCTCGCCATATTTACTAGAACAACTGAGGGGACTGAGGGGCCTGGAGTGCTGAGGCTAAGGCTGTGGTGGAGCTAAGAAATCTGGGAGGTGGAGGCGAGGAAAGGGAAACAGCAAAGACCCTGGCTCCCACACCCAGGAGAGTCTGCAACCCCCTGGGTCCTACAACACAGGAGGCTGTGTTGATGGGACCCAGACTGTAGGACTCCTGCCCCAAACCCACCCCTCCAAAGAGTGTTCACAGGGGCCAGGAAATGTGTCTTTAGAGCCATCCAGCTGGGTCCCGTAGACGTTGAGAGCACTGACTTTAGAGTCAGATGAGTGAAGTTGAGACCTGAGCCTTTCCTGTCTGTATGACCTGGACATATTTCCTTAGTTCTCACACTCTCAAATTCTTCATCTGTGAAATGGTCATAATAATACCTACTTTGTACAGTTTTTTTTGAAGTTTACATAAAATAATACATTTGATATTCTTGGCCCGGGGTCTAACATGTTAAACGTTCTAGCTAAAAATCAATGTTAGCTACTATTATTTTGCTGTTATAGCAGGAGAAAATTGGTCCCCCACAGCCTCAAAGCATCTAGGGAGGTAGTTTTAGACACCTGTAGGAGTCATCTGTGAATCCCCTGGGGAAATTCTTTCAAACCATAGCATGCTTCCCACCTCATCCAAAATTCCGGCATGATTCCCTAAAGCAGTGGTTCTCTACCTTGGCTGTGCACTGCAGTCATCTGGGGCACTTTACAAAATGTCAGCCCAAGCCATTACCCAGCCTTATTGTTACAGAACCTCTGGGTATCTTGAAGTATAGTTTATAAACAATAAATTGCACCTATTTTAAGTGTACAGTTCAGTGAAGTTTGACAAACTTATATATCTATGTAACTACCATTGTAACCACCACCATTTCAAGATAGCATTTTCATTATCCTAGAGAGTTATCTTTGCCCCTTTGCTGTCAATTTCCCCTGCCTCCTGCCCCAGGTAACCACTGATCTTCTTTCTATTACTATAAATTAGTTTTGCCCATTCTAAAATTTAATATAAACGGAATCATACAACATGTACTTTTGTGTGTATCTGGCTTCTTTTACTCAGCATAATGTTTTGAGACTCATTCATTTTATTGAGTGTATCGGCAGTTCCATTTCATTGCTAAGTAATATTCCGTTATACGTATGTACCATAATTTGTTTCTGTGTTAACTTACTGATAGACGTTTGAGTTGTTTCTGGTTTGATGCTATTTTGAATAAAGCTTCTGTGAACATTTGAATGCAAGCTTTGATGTGGACATACTTTATTTCTCTTGGGTAACCACCTAGGGGTAGAATTGTTGGGTCATATGGTATGTGCTTTTAAACCTTGATCAGTGTTTTTAAAGATCATAAAGCTATTGATTCCAATAGCAACTGATGGCATAGCTGGAAACCACTGGATCAGAGGATGGGTGTGTGTAGTAAATGACAGGTGTGGCAATGTTGGGATACAGGCTACCCTGATTGCACTTACTGTTTGCAATCAGATGATCCCTGAGTCTGTACTAGTGTTTTCCCCAGCTGCAGCGCTCTCTGCTGTGTCCTGATATGGTATAAGGCTGCTGCTTGAGCTTCTAAGATGTTTTATTAAAGAAGAGTTAATTTATTCAACAGTGTTTATTAAGCATGTAACTAGTACTAAACATGGCATCAAATACTGGTAACACAGAAATGACCAACACAGCTCCTGCCTTCAAGGAACTTGGATAGCCAGGAGAAATTAAACATGTATAATATTCTTTGCCAGGTGTTATGATAAAGAGTGTTCTAAGGGCCTCTCTAGAAACTGCCTCATCATTGGAACATTACATTGAAACATGAGCATTTGAATAATGCTACACTCCTTGTAATTCATCCAAGACCTTTTGTGAAAGGTCAGAATCTCTTTTACCTTCGGAATTCAGTGTTGTTAGTTGCCTGTCTGTGTTCTGTTGGGCTTTAGTTTTTTAAACCATGAGAACAGAAAGAGGTGTTGTGATTTATAATCACTTTAGTTAACTAAACATAGGTTTTAAGGTATATAAGCAGAATTAAAATGCTAGCATTAAAAAAATAAGCTGTTTACATGCATATATTGGGGCAAGTTATCCCCAATATGGGATTTGGACAGAGCTGAGGCAACTACTGGGTATAGAAGAAGGTATAACTGAATAAAGTTCAGTCTTAAGTCCCTCTTATTAGAATGGCTTAAGAAATGCACTTATCAAATGAGAGGCCTTGAAATGGAAATGATTAGACAAAAAAAAAAAAAAGCAGGAGAACCAGAATCCGTGGATGGCACTATTGGATGGTCAAGGCTCTGACTTGATTGAAATTGACCACTTCCTTTAATCTGTGGTAGCTTTGCTGTCTCTCCAGCAGGTTCCATTCCACATCCAGACAACGTAAACCTACCTGGTCTTAAAGATTTATATCAAGTCTGACTCCCTACCCTAAGAGATTTTTGTCTTCCTCCTTCTAAAACCCCTCTCTTTTGGATTCTGTACAGGATAAAATGTCTTTTACAAGGGATGTGCTCTCATAAGATGTTGGACCACTCCTCAGCACTCTAGTTTGGATTCCTCTTCATTAGTATCTGTCTTTAAAAATATATTCTTTTGACTCAGCAATTCTGGGACTCTTCCTTATAGGCATAAACACACATGTAAACAAGCATATTGGGAAAAGTATATTCATTGATTATTAGTAGTAATAATGAAAATTGAGAATAAATCAAGATGTCCAATGGGGAATGCTTCCTTTCATTATGATTCATGCAGCATGTGAAATACAGCTCTTAAAATCGATGAGGTATATCTGTATGCTAACATGAAAATGTGTTTGTAATATGGGGAAAAAAAGTTTGGGGCCCATATGTAGATTTTCTGTCAGTATGTACATCTGTTCAGTTTTATGTATTTATTTGTATTTTTCTAGCTTTACTGAGGTATAATTGACAAGAATTTTATATATATGTAAATTATATATATGTAAAGTGGTTCCATGTTGTTTTATTTTCAAAAACCATCTGTTTTTTCATTTGTCTATACTTGGCAAAGAATCTGGTAGGACACATGTCAAACTGTTGATAGTGGTTACCCCTGGGGCATGAGATTGAAGTTGAGGATAAAATTAGGAAGGAGCTAATTTCACTTTTTAATTTTGGAACTGTCTAGATTGTTTATATCTTGTGAAGCAAGCATATTTTTGTAAAGTTTTAGAAGTATCTTTTTATCTTATGTTCTACACTCCCTACAGTGGGGACTGCAGGTTGTAAGCTTGCTTGCCTGGCCCTTCAAAACAGCAAAAGCTGACTCTGAAGCTAGACTGACTTAGGTTCTAAGAAGAGCTGGCTAGTAACAATACCATACCTGAAAGAATTCTTATTTCCCAGAGATAAAGGAACTGGTACATAAAAGATTAGTAGATAGGAGAAAAGTACCTTTATAATACTCACTCATGTCTACTACCTGGACTGGTTGTTTCAAGGATCTGTCTTTCCTTTAACAGTCCATGATGTGATGGACTTCAGATATTATTTAACTCCTGTGGGATATGTTGAAATTATAAGAAATAAATATTAATCTAGTGGAAGATGCTTGACATGGGGTATCAGTCATGCACTACTCTCATTTTCTAAATAGGTAGTGAGGCCAGGAGTGGTGGCTCCCACCAGTAATCCCAGCACTTTGGGAGGTTGAGGGGGAAGATCACTTGAGGTCAGGAGTTTGATACCAGCCTGGCCAACATGGTGAAACCTCGTCTCTACTAAAAATACAAAAATTAGTCAGGCGTGGTGGCAGGCACCTGTAATCCCAGCTACTTTGGAGGCTAAGGCATGAGAATCGCCTGAACCTGGGAGGCAGAGGTTGCAGTGAGCCAAGATCACACCACTGCACTCTAGCCAGTGTGACAGAGCAAGACTCTGTCAATGGATGGATGGATGGATGGATGGGACTTGTCCTGGGCATATCGCTGGTTATTTTTGTTCTTAAAAGGAAAAGGATAGAGAAAGAATACTGAGGAAAATGATTATGTAAAGAAATCTGAAAACCACAAAGTATCTCATTGCTTTGTAAGCTTTATGATCATGGTAATCAATTTTATTTTAATGGCGAAATGCAAAAGCTATGTTTCCTTCCAAAAGATACTTTTGGAACTGATCAAGTGATTCACATGTGAAACAACCAACCTAAATTCTTAGGGCAGTTTGGTTCAAAATAGTTGATTTATTAAAATATATTTTCTTCACTTGTGATTATTGTTATTTTAATATTGCCCTGTTATTCTCTTGTATTTTTCTCTTAAATCAGGCTGAAGAACTATGCCCTGGTTATTCCATTCCCAACTACATGTACTTAGCAAAGGTAATGAAGACCACTGTTTTGCTTTTTAAGATCACTTTGAACCCATAAAAGACATAAAAACATGATTACATTTAAGATTTGTTATTTCTCATTTCCAGTGTTACACTGATCTTGAGGAAACCCAGAATGCTTTGAAGTTCTGTAATTTGGCATTGTTGCTTCCTACTGTTACTAAAGAGGTAAGTCCAGAAAGTGACGGTGAGTGCTGTTGTCTTATTAGTACTATTCAAGCTCAAAATATGAACAACTTGCTTAGATACATTTGTAGTTTTCTTTCTTTATTCAATTTTATGTATTTATTTTTATTTTTCTAGCTTTATTGAGGTATAATTGACAAAAACTATATATGTAAGGTATAAAGCATAATGTTTTGTTACACATATACATTATGAAATGACTACCACAGTCAAACTAATTAACACATCACCTCAGTTACTTTTTTTTGTGGTTGAGAACATTTGAGATCCACTCTTTTAGCAAATTTTAAATATACAATATAGTATTATTACTATTCATCCTGCATAACTGAAACTTTGTACTCTGGACCAGTATCTACCCAATTGTCCTACCCTCCCAGCCCCTGGCAGCCACCCTTCTACTCTCTCCTTCTATGATGGAGTTTTCTTTTTTGCTAAAACCTTTGACTTGGATTTTACATGTACTATGAAGTTTTAGAATTTGCTGTATCTCTATAAGATAACCTGTCACCAGGAGGCCCCTAGCAATTAAAACATCCTGATGCTTGTTAGATATAAGACAGCAGGGACTGGAGCAAGCATAATTCCTCCACTGGGAAGGAGGGGACGCAGCATAATTCTGGGGACCTGGGGATTAACTAGGCAGCAAACAAGCTAGACAGGTGGCCCAGCCTAGAGCAACATGAGCGTGCATGGGTTGCTATCCTCAGGCTCCAGCTCACAGCAGGTGTGGGTATCCAAGGCCATGACAAAGATGAAAAATATGTAATAACATGTTCTTGGTTTTTGGACACTAGCCATTAATGAAAAAGAAACTATTGCCCTGTCTTTTGCCCTTTTATTTAATAATTCAGGATTCTGGGTATGCTGTAAGTTTCAAGCATTCCACAGGGTTAACAACTCAGTCTGCTACCATGAGCCATTGACTGGTGTTGTGGGAACAACAAAAACAAAAATAGGTACATCTTTTCCTGCTCTTCTCACACCACCAAACACGATCATCCTCTAAATCATAACAGAAAAGAAATGCCTCAGGGGAAAAAAAAAAAAAAACACTCCTCTTTCTCTGTGTTGGAGCAGTACAGGTTTCAATATTTATTGTGATCTTAACTATAAACAAATAAGACACTCCTGTTGCCTTCTAGGAGGCAATAGCCTAGAAGGGAACATATGGTGTGTGTCCAAGTAACTACAGCTCAAAGCAGAAAGTGCTAAGAGAAGTACAAATCATCAGTATTGGAAATTTTGAAAAGGGAGAAATTATTTTTACCTAGAAGAGGCTAGGTGACATCAGAGGTAGACTTTGAAAGATCTATATAATGTGGAGGTATGGGCAAATACATTGCAGGTCATGAACAGAGGCACAAAAGTGAGAAAGCAAAGCTCTGTTTGCCTGTAGTGAAAGGAGTGTGCCCACTTTCCCCTGGACCACGGATTGTGCCACCCTCCCAGCCATTCTCCTCATAGCTTCCTTGCCTCCCACCAGGCCACTCTTGACTCCCAGTGGCAGCCCAAGCAACAAATTAAATGTAAATGTCAACACGTCACTTCTCTGCTCAAAACCCTTTGCTGTTAGGATGAGGTTCAGAATTTTTAGCATGTCCTTCAAGGCTCTGATCCCGCTCCTACCAGTCTCTCAAGCTTCATCTGTTCCCCGCTCTCCCCTCCTTTGCACCATCCAGCCTGCCCTTCACCATTAGAACATACTGTTCCCACTTCCTGAAACACTCCTCCCCACCCTCCACTCCTTCCACTGGCTTTATTCCTCCTTATCCTCCAGGTCTCACCATGAATGCCGTTTCTTCAGGAAAGACTTTCTTGACATCCATTGGCAAGAAAGCCTCCTAAACTTTTCCTTGCTATCATTTCACAGTTGTGATTATGTCATTATGTTCTGCTTTTCTGGCTTAGTGCTCAGATGGTCCCTGGGTGAAATTACCAAGAAAGACAGGGTGACTGAGTTCTTGACAGTACATCCATAGGAAATGTTGACCCTTGAAGATATGGCTTTGGATTTTACTCAGAAAGAGTAGGCCCTGCTAGACCCATCTCAGAGGAAGTTGCACAGAGATGTGTCTGGAAAAAATCCTCAAAACCAGTGGCCAGGCAGGAAAGTCTTTCTTTCTTTTTTTTTTTTTTTTTTAACTTTCTCCAGTTTACATTTAGTTTCCCATAAATACTTCACAAATGATCC